>SJYC01089352.1:0-28914 GCA_006408675.1 Madoqua kirkii
GAGATGGTTGGATGACATCACCGACTCAATGGACATGAGTTTGGGTAAACTCTCAGAGTTAGTGAAAATAAATTACCCTGTTGAGCAAAGCTGAAATGCTAGCACTGCTATTGCAGACAGTAGAGGAAGAGGTCAATTGTGCAAGGAAATAGGCATGCTGGCACGCTGATGTATACACACACACACACACACACATATATATATATAATGCCCCGAGACCCAGTAGATTATGTTTTATAATAAGACTCAGAGATTTCACTATTTACCAAGGTCAATAAAGAATGCACCAGTGAGAGAAATAGCATTTACTAAAATATTTACTAAAGAATTTGTTGTTGTTTTTGTTTAGTCACTAAGTCTTGTCCAACTCTTTTGGGACCCCATGGACTGTACCCCACAAGGCTCCTCTGTCCATGTTATTTTCCAGATAAGAACACTGGAGTGGTTTGACATTTCCTTCTAAAGAAGTACCATTTACTAAAACATTCAATGATGAGTGACTATTTTGAGATCAGAGCTGAAGGAAAAAGAAGCTGTTACTTGACTAGGCTCACTGCCTGTAAGAGTAACAATAGAGGCAATAGGACCCTGGGAAACAGATAACAACAGATAACAGGTGGTGCACTCAACTGCCAGGAATCAAGTAGACACAGTATTCATGAGTTACAGGATCAGAATGGCATCCAAGGGCAACTGACCCACAGAGATTATTGATACACAGCATCACAAAAGATTACCAATAAGAGTACTATTAATACCTGCTTTGACTATCAGAGAAAATCAAGGATAAATGACTAGGAGACTAAGAGTATGGTCCCAAGATAAAAAGTTACATCCCTTGCCTAGTTTCCATATTTGAATAGTTTCAGACTAGAAATACATATGCTGGAGAAGAAACTGAAATTTCCAACAGGCATACTGAACAAACTTTTATGTGACTGTATGCAACAATCAAATTTTATAGATCTTTATATCTGGATAGGGTTCATTTTACTATGTATGTGTTATATCATAATGAAACTTAAAAACAGAAAAATTAATTCAAAGTATATCTTATCCCACTACCATTATTTTTTAAATCCTTCACTGGCTACACATTACTTTTAATCTTCTAAACAGCATTCTCTGGACTCTGTTTTATTCTTTTAGCTAATCTTGTACCATTCTTCCCCTTGTGCTCTGGGTTAATGTCACCCTGACTCTTCAAAGAGCATGACCTTCACAGTAGGGCTTATGAATCTGCTAATTAACTCACACACATCTATAATATAATCAACATAAGCACCACATATTTTAAAAAAGCTTTTTCTAAATTATAAAATCTAGATAAGTTTCTTTGTTATTATGTTTCTGTGAATCTTACATCTTTCATGCAGAACACTTATTTTCATATATATTAATACTTAGCTATCCATAAGTGCAATTACAGTATATGATTGATACTTTTCTCCCCACAGTGGTCCATAAAATTATTCAGAGCAGGGGTCCATTTGCTTTTCCACATCATTTTATCTCAAGGACTTAACACAATGTCTGGCACACACCATGTCCTGGATAAATGTGTTTCAAATTATAGGATAAATAAATAATTTCACTGTATGATTTTCTCTCTTCATTACTAAAACGTATTGGGGATTATTTGTTTCTTTATGTGTATTCCCATGTATATTTTAATGGTAAGTATCGAATTTACTGGGTATTCCTATATCTTGTCAGAGAAGGCAATAGCAACCCAATCCAGTAATCTTGCCTTGAAATTCCCAAGGACAGAGGAGCCTGGTACCTGAACGACTTAGCAGCAGCAGCAGCAGCAGCAGCAGCAGCAGCAGCAGCAGCAGCCTGTATCTTGTCATGTTAAACAGTCAGTAAAAAAGATTTTAAACTCAATTCCTTTACAATAATCACAAGTGTACTGTTTTATTTATTCTGCAGGAATCACAGAGTCAAATGAAATGTTAATTAACATTCAGCGTCTTAAAGCACTACCAAATATAAAGTCTAAGTAATTATCATTTGAAATATTTGTTAAACTTTAGATGAAGAATAATTGACACTTACAATCTTTCTGAAATTAGAAATGACCAACCTAGGGAGTTGGGGAAAAGAATTAGGTGGTTTAGATAAACATAAAACACTAGCAAGTATCATTTTCTGCAAATATTCACCATTGTTTATGTTTTCAGACTCTGCTTGGCTTAGTAGATTTTTCATCTTATGTATTTCTCAGAGCACAACATCTAGATGGTTCAAACAGCCATCTGCCTCATTCTATGAAAATTTTATGTCCATTTTTATCTCTCCCTATGCACATCTGGTTGTATTTCTATTGAAACAAATAAAATATTCAGATTTTCCTTTCATATAAGCTTTAAATAATACTTACCAAGTAAGCAAAGTACTTGATAAAAGGCAAAATGCAAATAAACATCACAGTGAATTAGTGATCAGTTATCAATATTTGAGTGTAGTAATCCAGATTTAACTTATTATGTTATTCATGAGTACTTAATTGCAAAAAATTCAGACTAGAGATGTGTGTGATATAAAATTTATGTTCAAAGTTATGAGACAAAACAGACTTTGTTTTAGTGTTTAAAATTTTGCTTAATCCACTTCCTTTATGGTGGTTAGCATACAAATCAAGTTGTATATATGATATATCTGGAAGCCTCATGGTGAAAAAGAGACAATATATAAGTGATTATTTCTGTCATTATCCCTTGGGTACATTTTCACTGTCTGAATTCCTGTGCTCACAGCTTGATAGATAAATAAATTCTAAATTTAGACAGAAGGAATAAATTTTTAACTTAGAAGTTGAATACAAAAGCTTCATTGAACAGATGACTATTTCCCTAAAGAAATAAGCAGTCATGTCTGACACATGGCAAGGCTACTGATTCAATGTTTATTTAGAAATGAAATTAAATTATATGGTAATAAATTTCCCAAGCACATGTTAATCTCTGTATTAGTGCTAACATATCAAGTCTTTTAGTTTTTCTTCATCATTATTTAATACATTTAAAATGATTGCCTTGATAGATCCAATTGTGATAGAGTGGTGAGTTCAAATTATTGTTGTTATTCAGTTGCTAAGTCATGTTCAACTCTTTGCAACCCCATGGGCTGCAGTATGTGAGGCTTCCCTGTCCACTGTTTCCTGGAGTTTGCTCAAATTCATTGAGTCAGTGATGCTATATAACCTTCTCATCTATCAAGATAATTACATTTTTATGGCACAGTGTCAGAATAATTAAATTCCCATACCACATTACCACCAAGCTATTTTATGCAATATTCAAAATGTTTAAGAATGCCAAAGGGCTAATACTAGCAAAACTCCTCCTATACCCTTTATCTTAGAGAGCTAGATTTTATTTCATTGATAAAGGAAACTATTTTCTGCCTCACCTCTGTATTTCAGATGCTTCGCATAGAGCTAGCATAATCGTTTCAATAATTACTTGTTAAAGTCATCAGTAAAAAATGAGTAACAAGTAACATAACTAAAAGTATGATTTAATGAGATTGAAAACCTACAAAAGCTGCATTGAAAGGGAATATGTAGTGAAAAAGGATTATGAAATATTTTTTAAAATATCTACCTAAAACCCCTGTGACAGAAAAAGGGGTTTAAAGTAAGAGATGTCAAGGGAAAAAAAAAATCTCTCAGGAATTGTCCTCAATCAAGTGGAAGATGCTGGGTTGTTTACTGAACCTAGAATAGAGGTTCTAACTATATCTATGCCGCTGTTCTGTTTACTTGCTCATTCATGTTTGACTCCTTGCAGCCCCACATACTGTGGCCCTCCTGGCTCCTCCATCCATGGGATTTCCCAGGTAAGAAAATTGCAGTGGGTTGCCATTTCTTTCTGCAAGGAATCTTCCAAGCCTAGGATCAAACCTACATCTCCTATTTGATAATTAAAGGGAAAAAAACAGAAATGGGAAAAGTTGGATGTATTTACTTTACAGTGCCTGGGATTAATGTGTCACTCATTATGTGATGGAAATAAACAACACCCTCCGCAACCCCCAGTTAGTTGGCAAAACTATGATCAGACTGTGCAAAATTAGACTTTAAAAAAAGTCACATTTGATTTTGTTATTATTAATTAATCAACAGTGGCATTATTTTCCAAGGTAAGAGCACAAATATTTTCTAAGGAAAGTATCTTGCATGGAAAAAGAATGAGTTGTGAACAATACAACCAGTCATATGCATTCATAGCTCACAGGTAGATTTTAGCATGTAGAGAAATATTTAGAAATGTGCCTTCTTATTCAATCACTATTTCACTAATTTAATCATGTTCATCCTGTTTTATGCCTGGCATGAAGGAGTTTGGCTGAGTATGTACGGTTTTAGGGTCACTCACAAGGGTGTAACAGAGCTATTGTCTAGGGTTAAAATGTCTGAAGACTTGATGGAGGCTGAAGAATCCATTCTAGTCTCACTCACCAGGATGTTTGCAAGTGGTTTCAGTTACTCATCACATGAACTTTTCTATAAGGCCATTAGCAACATGACCCAGAACTAGGGATCTAAGAGAGGAAGAGAATGCATATAACAGAAGCAAATGCCACTGTTCCATTTATAAAATTATCTTGAAAATCACATATCATAATTTATACAAAATTCACACAGACCCACCCTGAGGCAATGTAGGAAAGAATCACACAAAGTGTGAAGGATAAGATGTGGGAATAACCGGGAGTATCTTGGAGCTGACCACCTCACTACTTAAGCATTTGTGCCTCTGTCCTCACTTCTATTTAACAGTCAGATGTAACTTAAAATGGTAAATGTGTCTTAGTAGTAGTAGTTGGTCACTCAGTTGTGTCCGACTCTTTGTGACTCCACGGACTGTAGCTACCAAACTCCTCTGTCCATGGGATTGCCATTCTCTTCTCCAGAGGACCTTCCTGACCCAGGGATCAAACCCCGGTCTCCTCCATTGCAGGCAAATTCTTTACCATTGGAGCTACAGGGAAGCTCCAAATGTGTCTAACCTTATGATTTTGTAGGATTGATAAGATTCATTTCATGATGAAGGATTTTGCGTATATAGTCACTTGATGTCCCATGGTTAGCCATGCTCTCTCACAGAAACCATTAGCATGCTGGGAGTTGTTTTTTCAGAGCACTGAACTTCCTGCAGCAGGTGTAATGGACCTGCTTCGGAAGCCCATTATTCTAGGTTATGATTCTCCCATGGATCTTGTCTCATCATTTATATAGTATCTTTTCTCACTTTTGATAGCATTAAAACCAAATCATCTTCCTGATTCAGTGGTCCAAGGAACAAAGTTGCTTACATTGCTTATATTATTCTAGATGTGCTCAGAGCAAATTTCTGTTCTAGGCTTCACACACAACAGTTAGCCCTTAATAACATCACTGTATGGGTCACAACATTTTTTCCTAGATGTGTAGTATACAGTCTCCAGAATTCTAAGAGGCTCACTGGGAACTGAGCTTCCTTCTTTGTGGTAGGATACATAAAATGCAATAATTTGTCTTTTAATTTGCATTTATCCCAGCATGCCCTTGATAATGTGTCCCCTAAATATTCTATAGTTGTGAGCTCTCCATCATTGCAGTTTTGAGAGAGAGATAGGCGGCTTGTCTCTTCAGTTCATAGATTTTCAGATTGAAAGAAATATATCTGGAAGCTACACTTAACAAAATCATCTGATGAGCTATATTTGCATCTAAACCTGAGGAAATCTTACACTTTGATTCTGTAATGGGATGGCCACTTCTGTGTTTTGTGAGAGAATATAAATTAATTTTACATGTGAGGAAGAACATGAACCTCCTTTGGGGGTCTGAGGGCAGACTGTAGTGTCAGGTTTCAACATGACCTTCAGTCTTCCTTGCCTAGTGGTTTCAGTCTCTGTGTATGGCCCCTCTTCACATTAAATAGGGCTGACATATATTAATATCACCCATGTTCATGCATGCTAAGTCGCTTCTGTCCTGTCTGACTCTGTGTGACGCTATGGACTGTAACCTGCCAGACTTTCTCTGTCCATGGGATTCTCTAGGCGAGAATACTGGCATGGATTGCCATGCCCTCCTCCAGGGGCTCTTTCTGACCTTGGATCAAACCCACATCTCTTATGTCTCTTGCATTGGTGAGAAGGTTCCTTACCACTGGTACCACCTGGAAAGCCCTAATATCAATAGGATGTTGTATAAATGATGGAGTGTGACTTCTGAAATCAGGTCATAAAAACCATTGCTTTCATCTTGTCCTCTTAAATTAAGACCTCTTGCCAATAGCCAGAGTTTAACTGAGACCTTATTCCAATAGTTACCTAACTGATATTTTGGCAGCACATGCTCCAACCCCAGTCAAGCTTCAGATGACACTAGCTCTAGTTGACATCTCAATTGCAACCTATTGACAGATCCCAAGAAAGAACATGCGGCTGAGCTGCTCCTGAGTTTCTGATTCACAGAAACTTGAAATTAATAAATGTTTGTTGTTTAAAATCTCTAAGTGTTTTTAAACATCAGTAATCAGCTAATAATACTAAATGTAGCCTGGAAAGAAAAGCAGGCTAAGAGAGTTCACTTTGCATTCAAATGGACCATCCGTAATGTTTGGCAGGACATCTAATTTGGAGATCCAGTGCTCAGCAAGACTGAATGTGAAGTATACATCAATAAATATTGATTGAAGGCTTTCCAATAGGTTTATAAGTTATCTGATCTACTGCCATCATGGATGTTGATTAAATCAGAATGAGATTTGGAATCTTTCTTTTTTCTTTGAAAGTACCTCCCCACCATGAAATAGAGGTAGGAAATAAAGCTGCTTTTACACAACAACATTTCTAGGGATTAATTGCAAAAAAGAACCAAGCTGAATTTCAAAGTTTCTCTTTTTTTTTTTTTTTCTAACAAGAGAAGAAGGAAAGCCAGCACTCAGAATGAATTGATGGGAATGATATGATAAACTTTACGCAAACAATTTTAACCATATTAATAGTGAATACACAGAGTTGGATGAAACTGAAGCTACTTAGCATGTGCACACACACACGTCTGTACATATACACCTCTACAAGGAATCCCATGTATGCTACTGAAATACTCTGATTTTTTGCTCAGAAGGTGCCTTTCTCAGAAGATAAGTATTTGGAGACAGACACTGCAAGGAATACAGCTACAAGCTATAGATGAGAGTCACTGTGCCTTACTTGTAACTTTTAGGTAGGCAAGTCACCATTGTTTAGTCACTAAGCTGTGTCTGACTCTTGTGACCCCATGGGCTGTGGCCTGGCAGGCTCCTCTGTTCATGGGATTCTCCAGGCAAAGATACTGGAGTGGGTTGTCATTTCCTTCTCCAGGGGATCTTCCTGACCCAGGAATTGAACCTGAGTCCCCTGCATTGCAGGCATATTCTTTACCAGCTGAGCTACAAGGAAAGTCCCCATGTAAGCAAGTATCTGAAGGTAAGCTCAAATTTGCAAAATTCCTTTGAAGTGTAATTCTGCCCAAAGTATCTTATATTTTTTTCTTCCTTACAGAATGACACAGATCTTACAAAAATGAGTTTTATTCATTTATTTGATGATAAAAACAAGAAGTGATACAATTAAAACTCACTTTAAATCATCTTGGGAAGGACTGAAAGTGAAAGTCTCTCTGTCATGTCTGACTCTTTGTAACCCCCTGGGCTATACAGTCTGTGGAATTCTCCAGGCCAGAATACTGGAGTGGGTAGCCTTTCTTTTCTCCAGGGGATCTTCCCAATCCAGGGGTAGAACCCAGGACCCTCACATTGCAGGTGAAATCTTTACCAGTTGAGCCCCAAGGGAAGTCCTTGGGAAGGATTAGAAATGTTTAAATAATCATTTTATCACCATGGTTAGAAAACAGTGGAGCCTCATCTGTGGTTAAGTCAGTACAAAAGTAGAATTCTTGCAATCACTTAATTAGCTTGTTATGTGTCCTGTAACATATGTTGAATTTGCATCATGTCTAAGAAATATAAAGGCTAAGAGCTGCAGATTTTGTTGAAAGAGTGAAAAGGAATTGTTCTTCTGGGAGCTAGGTGTGCTTCTTTCTGTTGACGAAAGGTGCCTTTCCCTTGTATACTCTGTATCACGAGTCATACTGGGGCCTTTTGAAATCAAATGCAACCACCAGCATGCCTTACATAAGGGGCTCTCAGGAATAAGTTGCTGGTTTTTGATCATTATACACTTTGGAAGAGAAGTGGGAGAGGGCTAAATGGCCAGTCAGAGAAGAGATATTGACTTGTCCAAGGAGCTCCTTGACAAGTACAGGCACCTAGGGAGGCTCCCTTTGAGGAAACCATAAAAACTCTCAATTTAAAAAAAGACATATCAACATTGAGACTCTGGATACCTAGAGGAAATCTGAGATAGACTATCTTGTGCTAATTAATTAAGACTTTTTCTTTCGTTTAGCCCTTCTCTATATCCTCAATTCCGATCCTAGATGTATAAGATACTGTTTTGGCAGGATGAAGGAGTAGAAGATGACTAACTGAGAACTCAACCATGGTCCCCTTCCCCACTGCCAGCTTCGTGGCCCAGAGGAATCTCAAGCTGGCCAAAGGGACAAGCTTTCATGTTAAATGAAGTTGAGTGTTGAGATGATTAAGCTGGCCAGGCTATTTCTTTTGTTACCTCAGAGTAAAAATCCATGATCACCTTTACAGCTAAATGTCAGAAATTAATACACTGAGTAGATTTGAGATATTGGGTTGGCCAGAAAGTTCATTTGGATTTTTCATAAGATGGTTCAGAAAAACCTGAATGAATTTTTTTGGCCATCCCAGTATGTGAGGCAGAGTGGGAAAAATAAAGTTTACTTTCTAATTCTACCTTATTGAGTACTCATTACACAGAAGAACAAAATATAAGTAGTACCAGGTACATAGTAAGTACTCAGAAAACATTGACTGTATTATTTATTAATTTTATTGCATAGATCTGTGTATACACATTTTCAGCATTGAAAAGAAAATCTGCTTTCATTTTTTGCCAAGGATGACATAGATACTGACATTCCATGGCAAAATGTTGATGTTTTAGGTGTAAACTTCATCTTTCTTGTTCAAATATGTTTTTGTTCAGAAGGAAAATTTTTCCTTTTTTTTTTTTTTTTTGAGAAGGGGTAGGGCTTTCTTCATAAAGTGATCATTGAATTTTTCATGGGTGAAAAAGATAATTCATTGTAAAAGTTGTTCTGATACATTGTTTACTTATAGTAAATACAATGCAACCAAACATGGTATGTGCAAAAGACTTTGCTCCTGGCCAAAACCCAATGTATGATCTTTCAGGCCTGACCTTAAGCAATTATGTGGTATTGCCTAGCAGGCCTCATGGGGAAAAGTGACTGTTCACACACTAACCTGGGCACATAGCCAGGACATTACAGGCCCTGGAAGAAGTTTCAGTCAAGGACTCAAGGCTGCCAAGACCAGCCAAGCTTACAAGTATATTAACATTTCTAGCCCAGGCATCTTTACCCTGAGGCTGTTTTCCTAGATGACCTTGGTAAGACACTTTTCTCCATTAGACCCCGCTTTTTTAATACTAGCCCTCTCCTCTCTCCATCATCTGGTTCTTCAGGACCATAAGAGCACTTTGCAAGCATCTTTGTTCAGTGAAAAGATTACTCCAGTTTCTGCTGCAAGTCACCTGACCCTCTTCCATTACTATTCAGTGGGGGGAAATGAAACAGTTGGGAGTTGGCGCCTTTATTTTCTGCCTCTTACTTTTACTGTCACAATAAATGAATACAAGCTCAATTGCTACTTTCCGTTCAGCTCATTGTTCTAACTGACCACTTCTGCTCCGAAAAACTCAACAGATGAAGCTTTCATTAGAATCCCAAAGAGGACTGGTACTCCCAGAATGATAAAGTATCTTGCTTGTTGAGTCTTCGACCATCTAGAAGCTTAGCTGTGTGACTAAGAATAATATGGATTTGAAGAAGTCTCTTAACCATAATGCAATGTGTTTTTCAAATACTTGTTGAAGGTATAAAGAAGCCCTTGATCCACAATGAAGCAGACCAAGAAGCATATATAATAAAAGCTCTATTTCCTATAGTAGTAAATACGTTCAAAGCTCAGCTCTCTGCACATTACATTTTTTTTTATCTGTTTTAAGCAATAAAACAGACATAAAAGGTGGGTGCTATTACTATTCTCATTTTATTAAAAGCAAACTAAAGCAAAGAGTGACTAAGAAATCCAAACAGTATTATACAACTAGTATGATGTTTGACTACAAAGTCTGATTTCTCAACCACAGTATTACCTTCTATAGCAAAAATAAAAACTTTATCCTTAGACTCTTGGGAAAATTTCCATAAGACCAAATTTATCCAGAATATATCATTTGTCTTATAATTTACTTTAATAGATAGGGTATAATAAAATTTAGTAGGTATGAGCATTCTTAACAGTTTTTATTTCCTTAATTATCACCCATTCAGCTGCCTTCAATCCCATGAATTTGTACCAACTTTTCCACTATATTTGATCCTAAACTACAATACCCATATACATTTCTGTTAGACCTGTCATATTTAGGCAAGTGAGTCATTTTCTAGGTCATTAACTCTAATGATTTGTTTTTCTAATAGCAAATAATATTGTATAATCTGCAAGACACTACTTACGTTCAGAATCTTAGAGTTCATGTTTCCATTCCTATATCCTAATATTCAGTTCAGTTCAGTTGCTCAGTCGTGTCTGGCTCTTTGTGATCCCATGAACCAGAGCACGCCAGGCCTCCCTGTCCATCACCAACTACTGGAGTTTACGCAAACTCATGTCCATTGAGTCAGTGATGTCATCCAACCATCTCATCCTCTGTCATCCACTTCTCCTCCTACCATCAATCTTTCCCAGCATCAGGGTCTTTTCAAATGAGCCATCTCTTCACATCAAGTGGACAAAGTATTGGAGCTTCAGCTTCAGCTTCAGCATCAGTCCTTCCAAAGAACACCCAGGATTGATCTTCTTTAGGATGGACTGGTTGGATCTCCTTGCAGTCCAAGGGACTCTCAAGAGTCTTCTCCAACACCACAGTTCAAAAGCACCAATTCTTCAGTGGTCAGCCTTCTTTGTAGTCCAACTCTCACATCCATACATGACTACTGGAAAAACAATAGCCTTGAGTAGATAGACCTTTCTTGGCAAAGTAATGTCTCTGCTTTTTAATATGATGTCCAGGTTGGTCATAATTTTTCTTCCAAGGAGTAAGCATCTTTTAATTTCATGGCTGCAGTCACCATCTGCAGTGATTTTGGAGCCCCTCAAAATAAAGTCGGCCACTGTTTCCATTGTTTCCCCATCTATTTGCCATGAAGTGATGGAACCAGTTGCCGTGATCTTAGTTTTCTGAATGTTGAGTTTTAAGCCAACTTTTTCACTCTGCTTTTTCACTTTCATCACAATCTTTTTAGTTATTCTTCACTTCTGCCATAAGGGTGGTGTCATATCTGAGGTTATTGATATTTCTCCTGGTAGTCTGGATTCCAGCTTGTGTTTCTTCCAGCCCAGCATTTCTCATGATGTAATGTGCATATACATTATATAAGCAGGGTGACAATATACAGCCTTGACATCTTCCTTTTCATATTTGGAACCAGTCTATTGCTCCATGTCCAATTGTAACTGCTGCTTTCTGACCTGCATACAGATTTCTCAAGAGACAGGTCAGGTGGTCTGGTATTCCCATCTCTTTCAGAATTTTCCACAGTCTATTGTGATCCACACAGTCAAAGGCTTTGGCATAGTCATTAAAGCAGAAATAGATGTTTTTCTCAAACTCTTTTGCTTTTTGATGATCCAGCAGATGTTGGCAATTTGATCTCTGGTTCCTCTGGCTTTCCTAAAACCAGCTTGAATACCTGGAAGTTCATGATTCAAGTATTGCTGAAAGCATATGGTATTCTTGAGAATCACCAACAAATTGTTATATACCATAAACCATCACTTTTTGAAAGTGGCATATTTTGTGCTATATTTCATTATATTCCCATTTCCAATCATTTTAAAAATTGTCAAACATTTTATGATTTATGACTACAACAGCTACTACTAACTGTTAGAGAAAGTTCTACTACTAACAGCTAGAGAAAGAGCTATCTTGGTTTCATATACAAAACTGGATTTTGGAATGAGACAGACAATGTTGCTAATCTTAACTCTAGCTCTGAAAAACTGCATTATTTTGGAGAGGTATTAACTTGCCTTGAGTCTCAGTCTCTTCACTGTGAAAGGAGTATTACCCTCAATTTGCAGTTATTTTGAAAAAAAATCTAGGTAATGTATCAAAAATACTTGGCTCACTGCTTGACAGCCAATAATATAAAGGTCAAACCAGTTTTGACAGCTCAGCTTCTCTTAAGGGCTTTATACCTTTTATCTGATTTGATTTAATCCTCACAAGAATGTTATGTAGTGCAGACTTGTTGCAAGAAATGATGTTGTCCCCGTTTCTTCATTTTCTGAAAAAAGACATATACATACTCTATTTCATATTTTATTATTGAGAGCAGTTCTGTGAACTGAATTAATGTCCCTCACAAAATTAATATATTGAAACCTTACCTCCCAATGAAACCATATTTAGAGATGGGACCTTTGGGAAGTAATTAAAGTCAAATGAGAGCCTGTAGGTAGAGCCCTCATGATGGCATTAGTGGTTTTCTAAGAATAAAGGAAGGCTGTTCTCTCTCTCCTCCGTTGATGACACGGAGAAAAAAGTGGCTCTCTGCTGACAGAAAGTGGGGCTTTAGTAGGTACCATCTGAGGACACCTTGATCATGGACTTCTAGATGCTGATCTTAGCTTCCAGGACTATGAGAGTATGAAGTAATTAAAGTCAAATGAGAGCCTGTAGGTAGAGCCCTCATGATGGCATTAGTGGTTTTCTAAGAATAAAGGAAGGCTGTTCTCTCTCTCCTCCGTTGATGACACGGAGAAAAAAGTGGCTCTCTGCTGACAGAAAGTGGGGCTTTAGTAGGTACCATCTGAGGACACCTTGATCATGGACTTCTAGATGCTGATCTTAGCTTCCAGGACTATGAGAAGTAAATGTCTATTGTTTACTATAGCCAGTCTACAATATTTAGGTAGAGCAGGCCAAATAGCGGAGAAGGCAATGGCACCCCACTCCAGTACTCTTGTCTGGAAAGTCCCATGGACGGAGGAGCCTGGTGGGTGGCAGTCCATGGGGTCGCAAAGAGTCAGACAGGACTGAGCAACTTCCCTTTCACTTTTCACTTTCATGCATTGGAGAAGGAAATGGCAACCCACTCCAGTGTTCTTGCCTGGAAAATCCCAGGGATGGGGGAGCCTGGTGGGCTGTTGTCCATGGAGTCGCACAGAGTCGGACACGACTGAAGCGACTTAGCAGAGCAGAGCAGAGCAGAGCAGCCCAAATAGATTAACACAAGCTGAGATGTAATAACAATATACCCTTATTATTTAAAATAATAATCTGATTGCAATGTTTATTCCAGCAATTGAATTTCACTTATCAAGTTGTATATACTTTTAATAGCTCCATCAAATAACCATTTCCTTTTTTTCTCATGCATTGTTTTCTTAATAATACCATCTAAAATATAATCCCTTTATTCTGTTTTCTTTTCTCAAAAGAGACATTACATTCTTGAGGACAGAGATCTTTTCTTTTTTCAACTTTTAATTTTGTGTAACCCATAGCAGAACCTTACTAAATACTTAATGGAGCTAATGAAACAATGTGATGGAAGGATATTAACTTTTATTCTACATACTTGTACTATTTAATTATGTTGAGGAGAGGGATGTGTTATTTACTTTATTGAAAAAAATCATAAATACTTTATATAGTTTTAGCTCATTCATGTATATTTCATAGGTATATACAGAGAAAGTTTTATATATATATATATATATATATATGGCCCACTGGAGTGGCCTTCCTTGGTGGCTCAGAGGTTAAAGCGTCTGCCTGGAACGCAGGAGACCCAGGTTCGATTCCTGGGTTGGGAAGATCCCCTGGAGAAGGCAATGGCAACCCACTCCAGTACTCTTGCCTGGAGAATCCCATGGAGGGAGGAGCCTGGTAAGCTACAGTCCATGGGGTCGCAAAAAGTTGGACACAACTGAGCAACTTTACTTACTTTACTATATATAAAGAAAGAGTTATACACACACACACATGACGATATGACACATGCATTTTCTACTGGATTACGGCTTATGATATACTTTACCTTGTCAACCTAATTTGAGTCTTAACAATACTGTCTTTAAATATTGATACTTAAAATTGGTGACTGGCAGTTTGGTCAAAATTTCTATTTTATTTTACTTTTGTTTGTGACTGTTTACAAATGAACTATACATCCTTAAAAGAAATAATGCCAGCTTAACATCTCTTTCCATAATGGTTCGCTTCTCTCATCTTCAATGTGGTAAAGAACACTAAAAAACTACTTTTCTCTGGAAACATTTCCCAATGTTTCTCTCTCTTTACCCACGTAAAATTTATTCAGTTATTCTGCTTTAATAAAACATTATATAGCATTAAATAACTTGGGGGAATGGAATAGAGGCACCATGAATATTTCCGTAATAACCACAAACACATCAAGCCTTGGAGTTCACTATTCTGTGAATGTGAAATACATTTTTCTGGGCTTCTCTGGTAGCCCTATGGTTAGGAGTCTGCCTGCTAAAGAGGGGACACAGATTTGATCCTTAGCCCAGAAGACTCCAAATCAGTTCAGTATCAGTTCAGTCATTCAATCATGCCCAGTATTTGCAACCCATGACTGCAGCATGCTAGGCTTCCCTGTCCGTCACCAACTCCCGGAGCTCACTCATACTCATGTCCATCAAGTTGGTGATACTATCCAACCATCTCATTCTGTCATCCCCTTCTCCTCCTGTCTTCAGACCTTCCCAGAATCAGCATCTTTTCCAATTAGTTGGTTCTTTGCACCAGGTGGCCAATATTGGAGCTTCAGCTTCAGCATCAGTGTTTCCAATGAATATTCAGGAATGATTTCCTTTAGAATTGACTGGTTTGATCTCTTTGCAGTCCAAGGGACTCTCAAGAGTCTTCTCTAACACCATAGTTCAGAAGCATCAATGCTTCTGTGCTCAGCTTTCTTTATGGTCCAACTCTCACATCAATACATGGCTACTGAAAAACATTAGCTTTGATTAGATGGACATTTTTTTTTTTGGTAAAGTAATGTCTCTGCTTTCTAATATGCTGTCTAAATTGTCATAAGTTTCCTTCCAAGGAGCAAGTGTCTTATAATTTCATGGCTGCAGTCTCTGTCAGCAGCAATTTTGGAGCTCAAGAAAATAAAGTCTGTCACGGTTGCCATTGTTTCCCTGTCTATTTGCCATGAAGTGATGGGACCAGGTGCCATGATCTTAGTTTTCTGAATGTGGAGTTTTAAGCCAGGTTTTCCATTCTCTTCTTTCACTTTCATCAAAAGACTCTTGAGTTCCTCTTCACTTTCTGCCATAAGTGTGGTGTCATCTGTGTACCTGAAGTTATTGATATTTCTCCCAGCAATCTTGATTCGAGCTTGTGCTTCATCAAGCCTAGCATTTCACCTGATATACTCTGCATATAAGTCAAATACACGGAGTGACAACATACAGCCTTGATGTATTCATTTCCCAATTTGGAACCAGTCCATTGTTCCATATCTAGTTCTAACTGTTGCTTCTTGACTCTCATAAATATTTCTCCAGAGGCAGGTAATATGGCCTGGTAATCACAGCTTTTGAAAAAAATTTCCACAGTTTGTTGTAATCTACAGAGTCAAAGGCTTTGGTATAGTCAATAAAGCAGAAGTAGATGTTTCACTGGAACTCTTTTGCTTTTTCCTATGATCTAACTGATGTTGGCAATTTGATCTCTGGTTTCTCTTTTTCTAAATCCAGCCTGAACATCTGGAAGTTCTTGTTCATGTATTGTTGAAGCCTGACTTTGACAATTTTGAGCATTACTTTCGTAGCATGTGAAATGAGTGCAATTCTGTGGTGTTTGGATCATTCTTTGCCATTGCCTTTCTTTGGGATTGGAATGAAAACTTACCTTTTCCAGTCCTATGTCCACTGTTGAATTTTCCAGATTTGCTGGCATGTTGAGTGCAGCACTTTCCCAGCATCATCATTTAGGATTTGAAATAGCTCAGCTAGAATTCCATCACCTTTACTAGCTTTGTTCATAGTGATGCTTTGTAAGGCTCATTTGACTTCACATTACAGAATGTCTGGCTCTAAGTGTGTGATCACACCCTCAAGTTTATCTGGGTCACTAAATCTTTTTCATATAGTTTGTGTGTTCTTGCCACCTCTTCTTAATATCTCTGCCTCTGTTAGGTCCATACCATTTCTGCCTTTTATTGTGTGCAGCTTTGCATGAAGTGTTCCTTTGGTATCTCTAGTTTTCTTGAAGAAATCTCCAGTCTTTTCCATTCTGTTGTTTTCCTCTATTTCTTTGCCTGGATCACTGAGGAAGGCTTTCTTATCTCTCCTTACTATTCTTTGGAACCCTGCGTACAGATGGGTATATCTTTCCTTTTCTCTTTTGCCTTTCACTTCCCTGTTTCCTCAGCTATTTGTAAGGCCTTGTCAGACAATCATTTTGCCTTTTTGTATTTCCTTTCTTGGGGATGGTCTTGATCTCTGCCTCCTATACAATGTCACAAACCTACCTTTCTAGTTCTTCAGGCACTCAGTCTATCATATCTAATCCCTTGAATCTATTTCTTACTTCCACTGTATAATCCTAAGGGATTTGCTTTAGGTAATACCTGGATGGTCCAGTCGTTTTTCCAACTTTCTTCAATGTAAGTCTGAATTTTGAAATGAGCAGTTTATGATCTGAGCCACAGTCAGCTTCCCATCTTGAATTTGGTGAGTGTATCTTCTCCATCTTCAGTTGCAAAGAATATAGTCTGTCTGATTTCGGTACTGACCATCTTGTGATGTCCATGTGTAGACTTGTCTCGTGTTATTGGAAGAGGGTGTTTGCTATGACCAGTGGGTTCTCTTGGCAAAACTCAATTAGCCTTTGCCCTGCCTCATTCTGTACTGCAAGGCCAAACTTGTCTGTTACTCCAGGTATCTCTGGACTTCCTGCTTTTGCATTCCAGTCCCCTCTGATGAAAAGGACATCTTCTTTATGAGTTAGTTCTAGAAGATCTTGCAGGTCATCAGAAAACTGTTCAACTTCAGCTTCTTCAGCATGATTACTTGGGGCATAGACTTGGATTACTGTGATACAGAATGGTTTGCCTTGGAAATGAACAGAGATCATTCTGCTGTTTTTAAGATTGCATCCAAGTATTGCATTTCAGTGATGGCACCCCACTCCAGTACTCTTGCCTGGAAAATCCCATGGATGGAGCAGCCTGGTGGGCTGCAGTCCATGGGGTCGTGAAGAGTCGGACACGATTGAGCAACTTCACTTTCATTTTTTACTTTCATGCATTGGAGAAGGAAATGGCAACCCACTCCAGTGTTCTTGCCTGGAGAATCCCAGGGAAGGGGGAGCCTGGTTGGCTACCGTCTATGGGGTCACACAGAGTCGGACATGACTGAAGCGATGCAGCAGCAGCACTGCATTGCATTTCAGACTCTTTTGTTGACTATGATGGCTACTCCATTTCTTCTAAGGTCAACTTCAGCTTCTTCAGCATGATTACTTGGGGCATAGACTTGGATTACTGTGATATAGAATGGTTTGCCTTGGAAATGAACAGAGATCATTCTGCTGTTTTTAAGATTGCATCCAAGTATTGCATTTCAGTGATGGCACCCCACTCCAGTACTCTTGCCTGGAAAATCCCATGGATGGAGCAGCCTGGTGGGCTGCAGTCCATGGGGTCGTGAAGAGTCGGACACGATTGAGCAACTTCACTTTCATTTTTTACTTTCATGCATTGGAGAAGGAAATGGCAACCCACTCCAGTGTTCTTGCCTGGAGAATCCCAGGGAAGGGGGAGCCTGGTTGGCTACCGTCTATGGGGTCACACAGAGTCGGACATGACTGAAGCGATGCAGCAGCAGCACTGCATTGCATTTCAGACTCTTTTGTTGACTATGATGGCTACTCCATTTCTTCTAAGGGACTATTGCCCACAGTAGTAGATATAATGGTCATCTGAGTTAAATTCACCCACTCCAGTCCATTTTAGATTGCTGATTCCTAATTATGGCCAACCTAGACAGCATATTAAAAAGCAGAGACATTACTTTGCCAACAAAGGCCCATCTACTCAAGGCTATGGTTTTTACAGTGTTCATGTATGGATGTGAGAGTTGGACTATAAAGAAAGCTGAGCACTGAAGAATTGATCCTTTTGAACTGTGGTGTTGGATAAGACTCTTGAGAGTCCCTTGGACTGCAAAGAGATGCAATCAGTCCATCCTAAAGGAGATCGGTCTTGGGTGTTCATTGGAAGGACTGATGTCGAAGCTGAAACTCCAATACTTTGGCCACCTGATGAGAAGAGCTGACTCATTTGAAAAGACCCTAATACTGTGACAGTGCTGCACTCAGTATGCCAGCAATTTTGGGAAACTCAGCAGTAGCCACAAGACTGGAAAAGGTAAATTTTCATTCCAATTCCAAAGAAAGGCAATGCCAAAAAATGCTCAAACTATCACACAATTGCACTCATCTCACATTTTAGTAAAATAAGCTCAAAATTCTCCAGGCCAGGCTTCAGCAATATATGAACAGTGAACTTCCAGATGTTCAACCTGTTTTTAGAAAACACAGAGGAACCAGAGAAGAAATTGCCAATATCATCGAAGAAGCAAGAGAGTTCCAGAAAAACATTGATTTCTGCTTTATTGACTATGCCAAAGCCTTTGACTGTGTGGATCACAATGAGTTGTGGAAAATTTTGAAAGAGATGGGAATATCAGATCACCTGACTTGCCTCTTGACAAACCAATATGCAGATCAGGAAGAAACAGTTAGAACTGGACATGGAACAACAGACTGGTTCCAAATAGGAAAAGGAGTACGTCAAAGCTATATATTGTCACCCTGCTTATTTAACTTATATGCAGAGTACATCATGAGAAATGCTGGGCTGGAAGAAGCACAAGCTGGTATCGAGATTCCTGGGAGAAATATGAATAACCTCAGATATGCAGATGACACCACCCTTTGGGCAGAAAGTGGAGAGGAACTAAAAAGCCTCTTGATGAAAGTGAAAGAGGAGAGTGAATAAGTTGATTTAAAGCACAACATTCAGAAAACGAAAATCTTGGCATCTGGTCCCATCACTTCATGGGAAATAGATGGGGAAATAGTGGAAACAGTGTCAGACTTTATTTTGGGGGGCTCCAAAATCACTGCAGACGATGATTACAGTCATGATATTAAAAGACACACTCCTTGGAAGGAAAATTATGACCAACCTAGATAGTATATTGAAAATCAAGGATATTATTTTGCCAACAAATGTCTGTCTAGTCAAGGCTATGGTTTTTCCAATGGTCATGTATGAATGTGAGAGTTGAACTGTGAAGAAAGCTCAGTGCCTAAGAATTGATGCTTTTGAACTGTAATGTTGGAGAAGACTTTTGAGAGTCCCTTGGACTGCAAGGAGATCCAACCAGTCCATCCTAAAGATCAGTCCTGGGTGTTCATTGGAAGGACTGGTGTTGAAGCTGAAACTCCAAAACTTTGGCCACCTCATGTGAAGAGCTGAGTCATTGGAAAAGACCCTGATGCTGGAAGGGATTGGGAGCAGGAGAAGGGGACGCCAGAGGACGTGATGGCTAGATGGCATCATCGACTCAATGGACATGAGTTTGATTAAATCCGGTAGTTGTTGATGGACAGCGTGGCCTAGCATGCTGTTTCATGGGTTCGCAAAGAGTCACACTTGACTGAGTGACTGAACTGAAGTGAACTGAACTGAATTTACCTTGATTTATGGATCTAACATTCCAGGTTCCTATGCAATATTGTTTTTTACAGCATCAGACTTTACTTCCATCACTAGTCACACCCACAACTGGGTGTTATTTTCACTTTGGCTCCATCTCTTCATTCTCTCTGGTGTTATTTCTCCAGTCTTCAGTAGCATATTGGACACCTACTGACCTTGGGAGTTCATCTTTCAGTGTCATATCTTTTTGCCTTTCATACCATTAATGGGATTCTCAAGGCAAGAATACTGTAGTGGTTTTCAATTCCCTTCTCCAGTGGACCAAGTTTTGTCAGAGCTGTCCACCATGACCAGTCCATCTTGGGTGGCCCCACAGGGCATGACTCATAATTTCATTGAGTTATACAAGGCTGTGATTCATGTGATCAGTTTGGTTAGTTTCTGTGATTTGGTTTTCGTTCCATCTGCCCTCTGATTGATAATCATAAGAAGCTTATGGAAGCTTCCTCATGAGAGAGACTGACTCCTGGGGAAACTCGGTCTCCTTCTAATGGTCGGGACCATACTCAGATTTAAAGTAAATGTTTAATCCAGTTTTCTGTTGATGGACAAGGCTGTGTCCTCTCCCTGTTGTTTGACCTTAGGCCAAACTATGGTAGGGGTAATGACTGTAATGGAGACCTCCTTCAGAAGGACTTGTGCAGGCACTGTTGTATCAGTGCCCTGACCCTGCAGCAGGCCCCTGTTGACCCACACCTCTGCTGGAGGTACCTGGACTCTCCCATGCTGTGGGGTATATAGGCCTGTGTGCCAAGACTGCTGAGCTCACTCGCAGCAAATATTAAGGCTTTCATGCTCTACAGCCTGTGCTCCTCAGCAAGAGAAGGCACTGCAATGAGATGTCCATGCACCAAAACTAGAAAATACTCGCCCTCGCTGTAACTAGAGAAAGCCTTCACTCAGCAGTGAAGACCCGGTATAGCCAAAAATAAAAGAAAGGATTCACTTTTCCATGTTCTTTCAGAATGTTCTGCCTTTTTTGATCCCTTGCTGACTTTTCCCAGCAAATACTGTGTACTTTTCCAAATCTCATTGTGTTTCAACTTCTATAATGCACATTTTCTATTTTTTAAGCTTTTCTTTTCTTTTCTTTTCTTTTTTTGCTTTCTAATACCTGCACTCAGTCTTTGGTCCCATAACCGTTTTTTTTTTTTTTTTTAATAAATGACTATCTTGTGCAATTACAGTTATAACTAGGTATGTTTTATTACCTATCCAGTTTCACCCCAGTACACATATTGAATTATGCACACACTCTTAACCTCTATTGGCTGTGTGAATGTTAGAGAATTCTGCAGTAGTTTACTTCTTTTCTGGGAGTTTGGGTGGAAAGATTGAATGAAGGAGTCTGACTAAACATTGCTTTCACATTTGCTTTCTGTTCATTCTATAGAATAAGGTTGACTTGATTCATGTACAAACCTGGTAAATGGTGAACAGGATTAGCTCAACTTCTACCAGGTCTCTTGACTCTGGCCCCAGACTGGGTGGTTGTCTCCTTTCCTTTGTGACTCTATCTCCAGCCTCTCCAGTTCACTTCCGCTTTAGATATATTCCATTTTGTCCCCTATCTTTCAGCCCAGAAGAAGCATGTTTATTTCTCAGGGAGTCTAGAGCAGCATTATAAATTCTCTTCTCTATGCATTCTTGTTAAAGCTCAGATTCACTCAGATATTATCTCTTAAAGAGCCAATACTGGAAATAAAATATGAACAAATTAAATCTGAATATTGTCCCTGTTGTTCTTTTTAGGATCCTCTATCAAAGTGTTAATTTTCCTTAAGGAATAATGGAAAATTATGAATACATGGAGAGTAGCAATGAAAAATGGGAAAGAATAGCTCAGTGATTACTATTACATGTGTCTTTCATTATGCCTATACTGTGAACTCTTCCAGGTCAGAAACTATATCTTATTCACACAGTACAATACCTGTGTTCAATGAATAAAGTTAATCTGCATTTCTCTAACTGTATGTTTAACTATATACTTATTCTTCAATTTGAACTTTAAAACAATTTAAAAATCTTTTAGATATAACAGAGAACCAAAGGTGTATAGCTTACAGATATGTATAGCTTACTTTGTAGCCTTAATTCAAGAACATAGTACATCTTCATCAAATTTTATAATAACCAAAGCTCAATCGGAAAGCCATTGTATGCTCTCCTCTTCTGCATTTTCAGGCAGCCAAAAGCTTTAATTAGTGAAACATTTGGCAACTATTGTTCTCATGACAGTTTTTTTGTGTGTGTGATATCTGATTGTCTTATTCTTTGCTTAGCTGACAGTGACATGGTCATTGTGTTCACAGACATAGAGCTTCCACATCTCTTCTCTTCTCTTCTTGGGACTTCTTTTATCCATAATTTATTCCTGATTTGTCTTTCTTCATTATCTTTCCCTCTGTCTCTACCTCCCTTGCTCTCTGTCTTTCTCTGTCTGTCTTTGTCACTGTGTCTGTCTCTATAAATACACACATACTCATATATACATATGTCCTATTCTATTTCTATAGTGAAGTCTGACTAATACGAGATTAAATCATTATTATGATATAGAAAAACAATGATATTTTAACAATGTTATGCATTTTTATTGGTTTCTTAGCTAATGTCAAAATCTCCACCTATACATTGTTATAAGATATAATAACAAAGATCAAATGATTCACATGTGTTATATATATACCAGGATATGTTATCTGATTTTATATATGAGAGGATGAGGCTCAGAGAAGTAAATAACTTCCCCAAGATGACCTGGGTGGTGGTCGCTGAACCACTGTTTGAGTTCAATATTGTTTTCCTTTGACATCCATTGCCTTTCTTACTCTGTTAGATTGATTTTCTTTAAAGCAATTTCTAAATAATTGGACATTTTTGGAAATGCAAAGACCATAAAGTGGCAACTGTATATATTTTTAACATTTTTGCTAGATATTTCTTCCAGATTGTGAGTGGGATCTTACCATGGTTTCGCCTTCTATAGCTACATTTTCATGTTGGTTCTTGAAGCACTCAAAGTTATTTGACCCAGAATATTCTCTTCCTCTCTTTTTATGTTTTGTCATAGGAAATAACAGAGAAGGAAAAGTTCTTTCTTTTAAGTGTTTTTACTGATATTATCTGCTTAACTCTCCATTGGTCTGTGGCTTCTTGTTTCTAGGGCCGGAGAGGACGTGTTGTAACAACTTTTTGTGGACTGGGGAAAACTTCTTCAAGTTTTCTACTGCTTAGCTTGAACAAAATGAAAAACACTACATTAGATCTTGCTCCTCAAAAAAAAAAAAAAAAGATATAGGGAAAAAAAGTGTAGGCATTTAAAGGAGGAATCTAATGACTAGAAGATGACTAGGAAAATTTAGCATGTACAGCTACACTATAACAATAATTTAAAATAAGTAAGATTAAGAAAGTTATAAAACATTTTTTACATTCAAGCCAAATTTTTACTTTTCCTTATAATCAGTTTTATTGAAATAAATATACATATGATAGGCCTTCGCAGATGGTGCTAGTGTTAAACAATTTGCCTGCCAATCTGGAGACATAAGAGACAAGGATTTGATCTGTGGGTCAGAGAGATGTAGATTCTCCTACATCTTCTACATCATGGGATTCTCCAGGCAACCAACTCCAGTGTTCTTGCCTGGTGAATCCCATGGACAGAGGAGCCTGACAGGCTACAGTCCATAGGGTCACAAAGAGTCAGAAATGACTGAAGTGACTTAGCATGCATTGCATGCATACATATGATAAATTGCATATATTTTGCTGGAAAGTTTGACAAATGTAAACCCTTGTATAAAGACTACCTTAACCAAGATGAAAACAGAAAGTTGCCTCATGCCTCACTGCAGACAATCTTACTCAGCCCTCTGGCCTTGGTAACTATTAATGTTATTGCTATTACTATAGATTAGTTTTGACAGTTTTAAATTCATATAAATGGAACCATACAGGATGTACTCTTTTGTATCTGTCTTTTTTCAATCAGCATAATGAAGGTGAAATTTATTTTTGTGGCACACATAGTAGATTGTTCCTTCTTAACACTGAGCACTATTCCTTTGCTCAGTGAACGAATGTACCGGGGTTGATTTTTTTAGTATGTTATGAGGTTGAGAATGAAGTTCTTTAATTATCATTATGGATGTCTGATGCTTTCATTGCTTTTTTATAAAAAGATTATCCTATCTCCTCTAAATTTCCTTAACAGCTTTTTGGAAAATCAGTTTGTCATAGACCTGTGACTATTTCAAGGTGCACTATTTGTTTCATTGATGCTTACCTCCTTTTACCATTATTTCACTGTTCTGATATTTGTAGCTTTATAGTCTTAAAATTAGATTGTGTAAATCTTCCAGTCTTGCTATTTTCAAGTTAATTTACCTATGAACAAATGAATCTTTTTATATGAATTTTGGTACCAGTTTATCAATTTCTTCAAAAAATAATCTTGCTATTGTATAGAATGTATAGATGCATAAGAAATTTATATCTTAACAGTACTTTTCCAATTCATGAACATATTATAAAATATCTTGCCATTATTATGTTATCTGATATTTTAATACATGTTTTGAAGAGATTCTGTGCTGTTCTAATGTTTTCAGTCATTTTATAATGAATATTGAATTCATGTTGAGTTTTTACCATGAATATGTTGACTTTTGTGTCTTCCACTAAGATTGCAATATGTTCCTAGCTCTTTTTGTGAAAATACCAAAATACATTGCATAATTTTCAAATGTTTAACCTTTTGTTATTAGTATGAAATTCAGTTTTATGTATTATTAGATTTAGATTTTATTCTCTAGGGAGAGGGTCTAAATTTTATTTTTTGTAACGTGTATATCAAACTTTAGTATCAGACTTATACTGACATCAGTCTCCAATGATTTGGAGAGTGTTCTCTCCTCTGATTTATGAAATAGTTTGAAGAAAAGTTTACCTATGTTTCCCCTAAACTTCCCATTAGCATTCATCATATCACTTAAAATATCTGTGCCATAAAATCTTTTTTTCTTTAAATAAAACATTGCTTTCTTTAACAAATCTATGGCTATTCATGTATAATATGGCTATTATTTCATGTGTTCTTGAATTACACTTGTTGAATATATTTTTAAAGAAGTGTAGCTGTTTCAGTTAAGTTATTAAACATATTTTTCACAAGTTGTTTGTTATAATCTCTGAGTTTTCATAGATCTGTAGTGTTCATTCCTGTTCCATTGCTGATAATAGTAATGTGTTTTGCTCTATTTTTCCTTGATTATAATATATAGAGATACATCAACTTTATTTTTGTGCAGAAAGAAATAACTTTGGCTTATAATGTTTTTATAGCTGTATATTTTATTCCATTGAATTCTGCACCTCTCATTATATGTAGCTTTGTAAAGTGTGTGTGTGCTCAATCACTTCAGTTGTGTCTGACTCTTTGCAACCCAATGAACCTTTGCTCACCAGGCTCCTTTGTCCTTGGAATTTTGCCAGCCAGAATGTTAAAATGGGTTACCATGCCCTTCTCCAGGGAATCTTCCTGGCCCAGGGATTAAACCTATGTCTTGCATCTCTTGCATTGCATGCAGAGTCTTTACAATTGAGCCACCTGGGAAACCCAGTGTGTATAGAGATCACATTAAGTGAGTCAATTTGGCTGATAGTATTGATCATATGTTCTATAGCCTTACTGGTTTTGCCTACTAGCTTTATTACTTTAAAATAGATGTTAAAATCTCACATCTTGAATTTTTTGAAACTTTTGTCAAGTTATGTCTTCCAGATAGATGGATGAATTTTACATTAATTCTATTTCTCAAAGTCTACTTTATATCACTTTACTGTAGTCATGTAAGAACTTCCCTGGTAGCTCTGATGGTAAAGAATCTGCCTAATATGCAAGGAGAACTGAGTTCAGTCGCTGGGTTGGGAAGATCCTCTGGAGAAGGGAATGGCAACCCACTCCAGTATTCTTGCTTGGAATATTCCATGGACAGAGGAGCCTGGTGGACTACAGTCTCAGTCAGTCCAGTTACTCACTCATGTCTAGCTCTTTGCATTCCTATGAACTGCAGCACACCAGGCTTCCTTGTCCATCAGCAACTCCCAGAGTTTACTCGAACTCATGTTCATCGCATCGTTGATGCCATCCAACCATCTCATCCTCTGTCTTCCACTTCTTCTCCTGCCTTCAATCTTTTCCAGCATCAGGGTCTTTTCCAAGGACTTGGTTCTTCATATCAGGTGGCCAAGCTATTGGAGTTTCAGCTTTGGCATCAGTCCTTCCAATGAATATTCAGGACTGATTTCTTTTATGATGGACTTGTTGGATCTCCTTGCTGTTGAAGGGACTTTCAAGAGTCATCTCCAGCACCACAGTTCAAAAGCATCAATTCTTCAGCATTGAACTTTCTTTATAGTCCAACTCTCACATGCATACATGACTACTGGAAAAACCATAGCCTTAACTAGATGGACGTTTGTTGATAAAATAATGTCTCTGCTTTTTAATATGCTGTCAAGCTTTGTCATAACTTTTCTTCCAAGGAGCAAGCATCTTTTAATTTCTTGGCTGCAGTCACCATCTACAAAGATATTGGAGTCCTGAAAATAAAGTCTGTCATGGTTTCCATTGTTTCCCCATCTATTTGCCATGAAATGATGGGACTGGTTGCAATAATCCTAGTTTTCTGAATGTTGAATTTTAATCCAATATTTTCACTCTCCTCTTTCACTTTCATCAAGAGATTCTAGTTCTTCTTCATTTTCTGCCATAAGGATGGTGTCATCTGCATATCTGAGGTTACTAATATTTCCCCAGCAATCTTGATTTCAGCTTATTCTTCATCCAGTCCAACATTTCTCATGATGTACTCTGCATATAAGTTAAATAAAAGCAGGGTGACAATATATAACCTTCACATACTCCTTTCCTGATTTGGAACCAGTCTGTTGTTCCATGTTCAGTTCTAACTGTTGCTTCTTAACCTGCATACAGATTTCTCAGGAGGCAAGTCAGGTGGTCTGGTATTCCCATCTATTTAAGAATTTTGCACAGTTTGTGGCAAAATCGCCAGTCCAGGTTCGATGCAGGATACAGGATGCTTGGGGCTGGTGCACTGGGATGACCCAGAGGGACGATATAGGGAGAGAGGTGGGAGGGGGGTTCAGGATTGGGAACACGTGTACACTCATGGTGGATTCAAGTTCATGTATGGCAAAACCAATACAATATTGTAAAGTTAAAAAAAAATTGCATAGTTTGTTGTGATCCACACAGTCAAAGGCTTTGATGTCATCATTCAAGCAAAAGTAAAATTTTTTTTTTTCTGGAACTCTCTTGTTTTTTTGATGATCCAGCAGATGTTGGCAATTTAATATCTGGTTCCTCTGCCTTCTCTAAAACCAGCTTGAATATCTGGAAGTTCTCGGTTCATATATTGCTGAAGCCTGGCCTGGGGAATTTTGAACATTACTTTATCAGAGTGTGAGATGAGTGCAGCTGTGTGTTTGTTTGAGCATTCTTTGGCATTGCCTTTCTTTGGAACTGAAATGAAAACTGACCTTTTCCAGTCCTGTGGCCACTGCTGAGTTTTCCAAATTTGCTGATATATTGAGTGCAGCAGTTTCCCAGCATCATTTTTCAGGATTTGAAATAGCTCAACTGGAGTTCCTTCACCTCTACTACCTTTGTTTGTAGTGATGCTTCCTAAAGCCCACTTGACTTTGCATTCAAGCCAGGATGTCTGGCTCTAGGTCAGTGATCACACCATCGTGATTATCTGGGTCGTAAAAATCTTTTTGTACAGTTCTTCTGTGTATTCTTGTCACCTCTTCTTAATATTTTCTGCCTCTGATAGGTCCCCACCATTTCTGTCCTTTATTGAACTTATCTTTGTATGGAATATTCCCTTGGTATCTCTAAATTTTTTGAAGAGATCTCCAGTCTTTCCCATTCTATTGTTTTCCTCTATTTCTTTGCATTGATCACTGAGGAAAGCTTTCATATCTCTCCTTGCTATTCTTTGGAACTCTGCATTCAAATGGGTATATCTTTTCTTTTCTCCTTTGCTTTTTACTTCTCTGCTTTTCACAGCTATTTGTAAGGCCTCCTCAGACAACCATTTTGCTTTTTTGCTTTTCTTTTTCTTTGGGATGGTCTTGATTCCTCTCTCCTGTACAATGTCATGAACATGCTATGCCACTGCCAGCATTGGAGAATAAATTATATAATGAGACATGAAAATTCTGACTCAAGATGTCCTTAATTTGTTACATTTCTGTAAAGGGCATTATGTCTTCTTATTGTTGCTTATAAATTTTGCAGAGTATTTTGTATTTCTTTTCTTATTTATATCTGTGCATAAGAGATAACCTAACATCAGAATGTTATTTCTATTAACTAGAAAATAGGTAGCTTTTAAAAACTGTCCTCAGGATCCATTTTCCATGACTCTGGGAAAGAGTAAATAACACTCATTGGATGGCTATAGACAAGGGTATCTCTAAGCCTCCAAGGTACTAAGTACACTATGTAATTTTTAAAAAAATCATCATAATCTTATTATCATGTGAATGAAGTGGTTTGGGCCTGCCTCTTCAAGATAAGTATATTAGCCACATTCTCAATCAAACTGTTGCCTTTAAAATCTTTCCCCACCCCCACACAATAAAGTGAAAAAGGAAATTCGGGAGCACTCTGCCAGAAACTGAACCATTGCATTGTCTGACCAAATTCCCAAGATATTACTAGAACTCTTTCCTCAGCTCAAATCATTTTCTGATCTCCTGAGGAGTGAGATTGGAAAATTTCAGTGTGAAATGTGATTGACACCCAATATCTAATTTTGGTTAAAATTTTGGAGGTGAAATTACACTGAATTAACATACAATAAGATAATATT
>SJYC01089354.1:0-25969 GCA_006408675.1 Madoqua kirkii
GTCAAGTCTCCAGGTGTAATTTACAAACAATAAGTTCACACTTTTTAGATGTATACTTTATGAATTGACAAGTGCCTGAATTCTGGATCTTCCTTATAATCAAGATATACAATAATTCCTTCACTCTTCGTGTTCTTTTTGTGAAAGACTCCATTCACTTAAAATTCAAAAAATTTCAAACTAGCTTTATAGTTACAAAAAGCAATTCATTGGTGGCATGGAAAATGAGTTATGATGGTGGTTGTGGGACAGTATTGACCTGCATAAAGAAATAATAATGTTGGACTCCACAACTCTGTAAGTTTAAAAGTCATGGTCCTTTAAAAGACCTTGGTCCTTCTACCAGGGTAAATAGCTAGTTAGTGACCTTGGAACTCTTGCTACCACTGGTCACTTTAGGCTTCTAATACCAAAAGTGATAAAACAAGGAAAGGAGTTCCTTTCTAGAAGGGATAGTATATATATATATGTATATGTATGTATATATATATAGTAAATGAATAATTTATATGTATGTAACTTTATTAAAAATAAATTGTTTATTAAAGAATAAAATTCAGACAACAGAAAATTATAGATAAAAAATTCTTAAATAAAATACAGAGTATTATCATGTGCTACCAAAAAGAAATTTAGCA
Source organism: Madoqua kirkii (assembly GCA_006408675.1). Lineage (NCBI taxonomy): Eukaryota > Metazoa > Chordata > Mammalia > Artiodactyla > Bovidae > Madoqua > Madoqua kirkii. The sequence goes on from SJYC01089354.1 coordinate 639, forward strand.
TAGGTACAAAGAAATCTGTCATCAAGTCTTTGACATTATAGATTTTTATTGCTAATATAATATCTTAAGATATAGTAAAAAAAAAAAGACACATTAACTCCCAGATTTAAACTCTCATGCATAATATGGAAAGAGTGAAGAAAAAATCTGAAACAAATAATTCTCAGTATTATGTGGGATTAAGTGAGATTTTATATATTTCTTGGTGTTTTGCTAAGATCAACTATAATATGAGGACTTCCCAGATAGCAAAGTGGTAAACAATCCACTTGCCCATGCAGGAGACCCAAGAGACATAGTTTTGATCCATGGGTCAGGAAGATACCCTGGAGTAAGAAATGGCAACCTGCTCCAGTATGCTTGCCTAAAAAATTTCATGAACAGAGGAGCACGGTGGGCTACAGTTCATGAAGTCACAAAGAGTCAGACATGACTGAGTGACTGAGCACTGTATGTGTGTATATATGTGTGTGTGTGTGTGTGTAATCTCTGAAAATTGTGAAGTGCAATATAAATATCAGATATTAACAACTTCCTCATTAATTATACTTTGAAAGATTATCTTTTAATGATGAAATACACCAAATTTTCACATGACAACAATCAAGATTGTCAATAAGAATAGCACATGATAATCTGTTTGTCAGTGATCCAAGGAAAGAAATACAACAAACATTTGAGACCCTGGGTCTAGAATGAAACAAATACTTGATTTAGACTGACACTCGTCATTGGGCTTTCTAGGAGCAATAAAATTTGACAGCCAAGTCATATGTGTCAACTGAAATCAGACCTACTCAGAGTCTGTGAGCATAGCTTTCTGTCAAATCATGTTTTTCTCTATTGTGTCAAGTTTTCTTCCTATGTATATAACTGTTCATCATAGTCATCATTATCATCAACATTGTCATTGCCAACAAGTAATTATCACTACTATCATTTGTGAGATACCTAATTTTACATATGCTTTGTATGAATTATATAATTTTATTTCTAAACTGATGACACATTTTCTTAAGTTTCGATTGTTCATCACATTTATATATATCAACTATTTCAACCTCAATATTACTGACATTTTGGGGTAGATAATTCTTTGTGTTTTGAGAGAGACTGTTCTCTGTCTATAGAATGTTTAACAGCATCTGTGGCCTTGACCCACTAAATGCTATTAGCACTTTTACCAAGTTGTGACAGTCAGTAATGTCCACAGATACTGCCAACTATCCACAGGGAAGAGGGTATGTTAACTCTAATCATCCTACCTCACACTTGCTTTGGAACCCTGCTAAACCATTAAAGGAGCCACAACCTAATGCCAATTAGGTTTCATGAAACATATATTTTACTTTCAGTCAAAAGTTCCAGGCTTGAATACCAACTTTGCTGTTATAGTATCTTTTGATCTAGGATGAATAATTCAATTAAGTCCTTATTTTTTGTCTATAAAGTAAGAATAATAACATACCTTCCTGGGAATGAGAGTCATTTTTCAGTCTTAATACAAAATAGTTTATGTTCCCATAATACTTAAAGTAAGCCTTTGCCTTACTTTACCTATGGTCATTTTTAAGTTACTAAGTTATGTCTGACACTTCTCAACTCTATGCAGAGGAGTCTGAAGCACACCAGGCTCCTCTGTCGTCCTCTGTCTCCCAGAGTTGCTCAAATTCATGTCTGTGGAGTCCATGATGCCATCCGACCTTCTCACCCTCTTCTCCTCTTGCCCTCAGTCTTTCCCAGCATCAGAGTCTTTTCCAGTGAGTTGACTCTTCACCTCAAGTAGCCAAAGTACTGGAGCTTCAGCTTCAACAACAATCCTACCAGTGAATACTCTGGGTTGATTTCCTTAGGGATTGACTGATTTGATCTCCTAGAAGTTCTAGGGGTTCTCAAGAGTCTTCAGCACAATTTAAAAGCATCAATGTTTTACCTATTTATAATAAATCGCAATGTCTATTATCTTTGTAAAATATTTCTCAATAGCAATTAACTTGCTCATTTTTTAAAGATGATTTATTCATTTGTTTTTATTAGCATCAAACACATTAGAATGTTAAATGCTTTACAGGGAACATTGTCTGTTTAGGTAAACAGGTTGTGCATGGTACCTTACACAAGAGAAGTGGTTACATGGCAAGTGCTTAATATATATTTAGTATGTAATGGCTTTTTGTAAAAATCTATGGGAATGTAACAGAATACTTTTTACTACATTGTTGATGCTCATTAAATGGCACTTCCTTTTGCTCTTGCACTTTAAAGAAGACTGTGCCTCAAAATTATCTATTTGGTGGAGAAAGCATGTAACAGTCTGGAATAGGTTATGAGTTTGTTGTTGTCGTTAAGTCGCCCAGTTGTGTCTGACTCTTCGCAAGCCGTGGACTGCAGCACACCAGGCTTCCCTGTTCACCATCTCCTGAAGCTTGCTCAAGTTCTTGTCCATCTAGTCAGTGATGTCATCCAACCATCTCATCCTTTGTCACCCCCTTCTCCTCCTGCCTTCAAACTTTCCCAGCATCAGGGTCTTTTTTTGCATGATATAGGTTCAGTTCAGTTCAGTTGCTCAGTTGTGTCTGACTCTTTGGGACCCCATGAATTGCAGCACTCCAGGCCTCCATGTCCATCACCAACTTCCGAAGTTCACTCAGACTCACCTCCATCGAGTCCATGATGCCATCTAGACACCTCATCCACTGTTGTCTCCTTCTCCTCCTGCCCCCAATCCCTCCCAGCATCAGACTCTTTTCCAATGAGTCAACTTTTTGCATGAGGTGGCCAAAGTACTGGAATTTCAGCTTTAGCATCATTCCTTCCAAAGAAATCCCAGGGCTGATCTCCTTCAGCATGGACTGGTTGTATCTTCTTGCAGTCCAAGGGAATCTCAAGAGTCTTCTCCAACACCACAGTTCAAAAGCATCAATTCTTCAGTGCTCAGCCTTCTTCACAGTCCAACTCTCACACCATGCTAGGCATATATAAATTTGTGTTATTTTAAGCTGTCAATATTTTAATACCTTGTTATACCAGCAATATAAACTGTAAAAGATGGTACCCCGTATTTATTTTAAGCTTTTTTAATTTTTCATCTCTTTCCCAGAAAATAATGCAAGTTGTAGTGTGTAGAAATTATAAATTGTTTGTAATCCAGTTGCGTAATGTAATCATTCTGTCCATTTAGTCAGTAAATATAGTTGAGTGATTGCGAAGTACCATCATTCACTACTTATAGAATATAGAAAATATTTAAGACAGACTCACTTTCCTTTATAAATCTGGACTCAATGGAGACAGGAAATAAACATTTTAAAAGATATTTTTAAACTCTGTCAAATATAATAACAGACATGTCCTGAAAACCCTACAGGGACATATAACTTCCTCAGGACATTCTTTTAGAGAAAATAAAAATACACTGGCCCACCACTGTTTGTCCATCCTTTTTAAGCTCATTGAAATGTTGCATAAAATCTTTTCAAAGAGAATTAAATTAATTCATGCAAGACAAGGAAAGAAACATCTCTTTTCAAGAGGCTTTAAGTCTACTCTCCTTAATAGAGAAACCAAGATTAAAAAAGGTGAAAAATGATGAGAATGACCTTTTTAGTTCTAATCACACAAATAAGTCAGTGCAATGGTGATGAATTCATTAATTTTGATTAAACATGGAACTATGAAGTCATTTGAATTAATTCAGTAATCACCCTCAAGAAGAGGTGCTTTAGAGCTTGATATCGAGTAGTCCCTTAATTTGCACTTTGACACAGTCTTTGGGAAATATGTACAAAGATCTTCAAGTGAGTTGATTTTGTATACAGAAGGATCAGGTTACGGAATTGAACACCTAAGGTCTGTGCTCCTGAGAGGGGATGAGTTGTTGCTTAGAAGCCTTAACCATGATTATAAACCTATTTCCTTTAGGGAGACAAGAAATATACCAGCAATATAAACTGTAAAAGATGGTACCCCGTATTTATTTTAAGCTTTTTTAATTTTTCATCTCTTTCCCAGAAAATAATGCAAGTTGTAGTGTGTAGAAATTATAAATTGTTTGTAATCCAGTTGCGTATGTAATCATTCTGTCCATTTAGTCAGTAAATATAGTTGAGTGATTGCGAAGTACCATCATTCACTACTTATAGAATATAGAAAATATTTAAGACAGACTCACTTTCCTTTATAAATCTGGACTCAATGGAGACAGGAAATAAACATTTTAAAAGATATTTTTAAACTCTGTCAAATATAATAACAGACATGTCCTGAAAACCCTACAGGGACATATAACTTCCTCAGGACATTCTTTTAGAGAAAATAAAAATACACTGGCCCACCACTGTTTGTCCATCCTTTTTAAGCTCATTGAAATGTTGCATAAAATCTTTTCAAAGAGAATTAAATTAATTCATGCAAGACAAGGAAAGAAACATCTCTTTTCAAGAGGCTTTAAGTCTACTCTCCTTAATAGAGAAACCAAGATTAAAAAAGGTGAAAAATGATGAGAATGACCTTTTTAGTTCTAATCACACAAATAAGTCAGTGCAATGGTGATGAATTCATTAATTTTGATTAAACATGGAACTATGAAGTCATTTGAATTAATTCAGTAATCACCCTCAAGAAGAGGTGCTTTAGAGCTTGATATCGAGTAGTCCCTTAATTTGCACTTTGACACAGTCTTTGGGAAATATGTACAAAGATCTTCAAGTGAGTTGATTTTGTATACAGAAGGATCAGGTTACGGAATTGAACACCTAAGGTCTGTGCTCCTGAGAGGGGATGAGTTGTTGCTTAGAAGCCTTAACCATGATTATAAACCTATTTCCTTTAGGGAGACAAGAAATGCTTTGGGATTAAAATTTGCAGGAACTTAAGCTAGCAGTGATAGTGGAAACTGCTAGCTATTTCTCATAGAATTTTATCCAGATAAATGAAAATTACTGCACTCATAACTGATATGGTTTTCCCAGTCATTTTGTTGGAAGAACTTAAGCCTATTGTGCTAGGAGTGCCACAGTGTCAGAGGATTCTCACAAGTTCTTATAACAAATCAGAATAGGAAAGACCCAAGATGAACTTACAAAGTGTACTTTTCATCTCACTTTTAACTTCCTTGAGTTCCACTGATAAATCATCACAACAAGAAATGGAAGCATAATTTTCATACTGAACAGTTGAAAGTTTTCTATAAAGTAGTAGTTCAAAAAAGTGCAAGTTATTTCCAATCATGTTTATAATAAGACATAGAACTCTTAACTGAATATATCATGGAAAAACATTCATTAATTAAAGTACTTTATTGAATTAATTACTCCATGTTACCTGGTTCATAAGTAGGCTGAAATGAAGTTGAGCAGAGTATCTGCACACAATTCTAAACAATAGACTCCTTTGCAAACTATTGTTTTCAAGGCAGGATAAAAAGCACAGTAAGCCAGTGGTGTAAGGGAGTAAAGCTTATTTCTTTCTCTTATTCTGGAAAGCAGATTTTTTTACTGTACTGCCAGGCAGAGATCACCTTCAGCAGGGCATTGTTGATTTAAGAACAAAAAGAGAAACTCTTTAATACAGGATTTTAGTCATAAAGTCATAAATAAAGTCAAATAGATTTTTAAAGGCAATCCCTACTCTAAAACATTCACATACATACAACACTGTTCAGTAATATATTCTGTTGCTGGATTGTGCAGGAGTAGTGTCTGTTATCAGTTACAAAGGCTATCTATTAGGATTCTGCTATACCCTTCCAGTTCCTCAAACTAATGCACTCCATCAACCAGGGTGCCAAGCAAATAAGTAAACTCTTTTGTGATATAATCTGGACCCCTGTGTTTTATATACCATTCATTCCATGCTATTCTGGGCTAAAATTGTAAGTATACATTTTAGCACTCTTAATGCCTGGAATTCATATGCTACAAGTTTCCAGACTTCATGCACAGTTTGTATCAACTGATTCCTATTGAAGATTTTGTTCTTCATTAATACTTTAATAGAATGTATGCATATATAAGGGATTCTCAGGTGACTCAGTGGTAAAGAATCTGCCTGCCAAGCAGGAGCCACAGGAGATGAAGATTTGATCCCTGAGTTGAGAAACTCCCCTGGAGGAAGAAATGGCAACTCACTCCAGTATTCTTGCCTGGGAAATCCCATGGACAGAGGAGCCTGGTGGGGTACAGTGTGTGGGGTCAATAAGAGTCAGACATGACTGAGAAGACATGAAGGCAGCCATATATATATATATACACTTGTTTTCTTATTTGCTTGGCTTTTTTTACACTCCTTAGGTTTAGCACTTGTTTCTTCCTATATTCTGCCAGTAAGATTTCCTCTTACTTAGCAATGGGTGAGCTTTATTTTTTATTTCTCTCTTTTAGATGTATTCACTTCAGGCTACAAATCCTTCTTGAAAATCAGAACCCTGTCGTGCATCATTTTAATACTTCCTTTGTAACAGTGCTTTACCTGTGGGAGCAATCCTTAGAACTTCACAAACCAGCAACATCTAATCCAAGATCTTTCCTTATAAATGAGGTGAACATTTGTTTTATCTGGTGGTAAATATATATATATATATTTGCTTTTCAACTTTTAAAGAAATATTTCTAATGTCAAGGAAAATAAATGCTGGGAGATATAACTATAGGGTTATGAGCCCTAAATAACTCAGTATAAGTAGTTCTATTGTTTTTTAAAATCATGTTTCATTTTTCTCCATAAATTTGTATTGGTTTATTGCATTATCATAGTTTATCTTTAGGTTTTTTTGAAGTCAATATGCATATTAACATAGATAATAATCCTATTAAAATATTCTGACACATTAAAACAGTAAGGAAGACTTTATTCAAGATTTGCAGTAGGTGTCAAGACCGTCACAACAAAGGAGAAACGTGAGGCTCAACTCCAAGTGTAAGAACAATGGGGATTTCCCGTTGAGGAGCAGGTTGTGGGGAGTCTGTGGATATACAGTTGCTAAGATGAGACATCAACACAATATCTAATACAATTCTTGCTGGAAACAGGCTAGGGTGATCAGCTATCACCTGGGGGATGGTGGGATATGAGAAATGTGATCAGAAATTAAATATGACAGGATTCTCTTTAAAATAATTTAGCAAGATTTTTTTTTTTAACTAAAACTGAACTCTGAAAGGAAAAGCATGAACAAAGAAGCTAAAATTTGAGACCTAATTTAGAAGTGGGCTCAGAAGAGCCTGACCAAAGTTTGGTCAACTGACTAAAAATTGCCTAAAGTCTTTGTCAGTTTAGAATTCTTTTTTTTTTTTTTTCCTTTACCAAGTAAATTGTTTCATTATTTGCTTCCTTTTATGCTATTCAAGAAATGCTTTCTCACTACTTTTGAACATACCAGATATGCCACCTACTCAGATCCCTTTTGCTTGCTCTTCCTTTTCCTAGAATTCTTTCTTCACATATTTACATATTTTGTTCCTTTACTTCTATTGAATCTCTACTAAAATATCAACTTTCTTAGAATGAACTAACCTAAAATTATAAGTGGTTCACCTACGGCCTACACTTCTCCCTTTCTTCTGTTTTATATTTCTTCTTAACAACTAAAATTATACATGTATAATATAGTACACGTATGATATACATTTAATACATATTTATTGTATGTGTGCTTCTTTCTCCTATCTTTTTACCGTTTGTGTGAAAGCATCTTAAGGGTGAAGGTTTGGGACTGTTTTATTCTGTTTTGTAGTCCTAGCACTTAGATCTATACTCAGCACAGTCTGATAGAGAAAGTATTCCATAAATATTTGTTAATGAGTGAACAGATAAAGCCTAGGTGTTTTATTTCCTTCAATGTGGTTATTTAGAAGCTTATACCCTAACTCCTATTATTATTCTTTCACATAGAATTTGCTTTGTAATTGTATTCATAGACCATGCTGTATAATTTTAATATTTAATGGTGGGAGCAATCTTCAACTCTAAAAGTACATGTACTTTTATAGAAGCATAAAATCTAGAATAATTAAACTAGATAATTGAAGCATATATTTAATCCAGTCTATATCTTTCACAAATAAAACTCAGCATGATCATAAAACATTGTGTTGCTTTAAAGTGAATCACCGAGAACTAGATTTACACAATCCCTTTCATCTAAAGCTACAAAGTTTGTGATCACTGATTTAGAGTCATATTTATAGACCCATGTGGGGCCCAAATTGGAAACCTTAAAAACAAAGGGGCTACCTTTGCGGTCAAAAACCTAAGATGGGGTCTGGTGGAAGAGATGGGGGCGTGGTCTATGTTGTCTGTCAAAGTTTTTGATTGGCTCTCTTGATTTCTGTGCGTGTAGACAGTGTGTGATCTCCATAGACTCCTATTATAATGAAGGGGCATGACAATTTGATCTTTAACGTGATTGGTGCAACTATGGAAAGTCCCTCCTAAAACCCTCCTGTTTGTCTATATAAGCTGGGAGTTTGCAACAATAAACCAGAGCTGCTTAGATGCAACCCCTGTCTTGTCTGACTGTCTGTCGCTTGCCAATGGGCTGGGTTGGCGGACAGCAAGCTCACCTCTCCTCGGGGACCCCTCAGCTTTGCTGAGGGAAGTTCCACTGCCTCTACTCTTTCAGCAGAGCACCGCCTGCAGACCCATATATACCAGTACTGATTCCCAAAGAACACAGTAAGGAACCAATGCTTATAAAATGTGGAAAATTAGAATTTAAACTGAAGTGTCGGTTTTTCAACAAAAATTCAGCATATACCAGAAGTTTTGTGAATTCCTTTTTGGCGTCTAGAAATGCACAGAACAAAAATATTTACATAGAATTGTGATACTCATTTTGTGGGCTCTCTGGAGAACTCAAATAAAGTGGACATTATCTATTCAGTAACTGATGGAGGTGGCCTAACCACATTGAAGAGGAGGCATTCAGGGCTAATATGTTCATAATTCATTTTTATATAGGAATTATTTCTTCTTTTCAAAATAAGATGGAAAATACTGAACAAACAGAAGATAGTATGTACCCTCAAATCTCATCTCACTCATATTTATCCATAAAAATTAATAATTCAGTTTAAACTAATTAGACAAGCAAATAAATGTCATATATCTTTGGAAATTGACATATTTTCTGATAGAACAAATCTGTAAGATAATTTTATGACATTTATAGAAGCTTGTTAATTTTAAAAGATTAAAATACTTATTGTACATGTGAAATTATTAATATTCTTACTCCTTTTTCCACTCTTACTAAAACCAAAATACCTTATTTGCCATTGTGTGCAATCCCATCTCTTGACAAGCTCCCCTGTGAAAAGCTACTAAAAACTATGCTTTAATGTTTTCCTAAGATTTCTTTCTTTTTTTTAAATGAGTAGCTTTATAAAGTGAAATTTATTTTTACTGTTTTTTAAATTAATTTATTTACTTTTGATTGTGCTGAGTCTTCATTGATGCATGGGGTTTACTATAGTTATGACAAGCAAGTGTTATTCTGTAGCTGTGGTGCAAGGGCTTCTCACGTGGTTCCTTCTCTTGTTGCAAAGCGCGGGCTTTAAGGCAGGCAGGTTTCATGTTGTGGCACGTGGGCTCAGTAGTTGTGGTTCTCGGGCTCTAGAGCTCAGGCTCAATAACTGTGGTAAACAAGCTTTGTTGCTCCATGGCAAATGGGATCTTCCCAGATCAGTGAACTAACTCATGAATTCTGTGTTTGCAAGCAGACTCTCTACCACTTAGCCACCAAGAGAGTCCTGGGTTTTCTTTCCTTAATTAGAAAAGAAATGTGGGCCATTGTTATTAGGAAAACTACAAATACACATATAAACAACTTACCAATCTTTGTCTTGTGCATATATTTAGACATAATGGGGTCAGATTTATAGAGTGAATTTATAAAATTCAGTTAAAGAATAATAAACAATCAATTTAAAAATGTTATTATATTCCTTCCAAAAAGGTGACAAGAATAGATAATCTCCTTTCATAAATGTATGAAAACGTTCACTTCTCTCTAAAGCACTTAAACAGAATATTTTCATATATTGCAGTCTCAATTAATCTCAGTACAGTTAGGTCCAGTTACTCAGTCGTATCCGACTCTGTGACCCCATGAATTACAGCATGCCAGGCCTCCCTGTCGATCACAAACTCCTGGAGTTCACTCAAACTCACATCCATAGAGTTGGTGATGCCATTGGCCATCTCATCCTCTATCGTCCCCTTCTCCTCCTGCCCCCAATACCTCCCAGCATCAGAGTCTTTTCCCATGAGTCAACTCGTCACATGAGGTGGCCAAAGTACTGGGGATTCAGCTCTAGCATCAGTCCTTCTATCATTCCTTATGCCAGTTCCTGGTGAAATATTAAAAGTTTTATGTGAAGTAAAGTGAAAGTTGCTCAGTCATGTCAGACTCTTTGCAACCCCATAGACTATCAGTTCAGTTCAGTTCAGTCACTCAGTCATGTCCAACTCTTTGCGCCAGGCCTCCCTGTCCATCATCAACTCCCGGAGTTCACTCAAACTCAGGTCCATTGAGTTGGTGATGCCATCCAGCCATCTCATTTACTGTCGTCCCCTTCTCCTCCTGTCTCCAATCCCTCCCAGCATCAGAGTCTTTTCCAATGAGTCAACTCTTCACATGAGGTGGCCAAAGTACTGGAGTTTCAGCTCTAGCATCAGTCCTTCCAAGAACATCCAGGACTGATCTCCTTCAGAATGGACTGGTTGGATCTCCTTGCAGTCCAAGGGACTCTCAAGAGTCTTCTCCAACACCACAGTTCAAAAGCATCAATTCCTCAGCGCTCAGCTTTCTTCACAGTCCAACTCTCACATCCACACATGACCACTGGAGAAACCATAGCCTTGACTAGACTGACATTTATTGGCAAAATAATGTCTCTGCTTTTGAATATACTGTCTAGGTTGGTCATAACTTTTCTTCCAAGGAGTAAGCATCTTTTAATTTCATGGCTGCAGTCACCATCTGAAGTGATTTTGGAGCCCAGAAGTCTGGCACTATTTCCACTGTTTCCCCATCTATTTCCCATGAAGTGATGGGACCAGATGCCATGATCTTCATTTTCTGAATGTTAAGCTTTAAGCAAACTTTTCCACTCTCCTCTTTCACTCTCATCAAGAACATTTTTAGTTCCTTTTCACTTTCTGCCTTTACGGTGGTGTCATCTGCATATCTGAGGTTATTGATATCTCTCCTGGCAATCTTGATTCCAGCTTGTGTTTCTTCCAGCCCAGCATTTCTCATGATGTACTGTTTATATAAGTTAAATAAGCAGGGTGACAATATACAGCCTTGATGGACTCCTTTTCCTATTTGGAACCAGTCTGTTGTTCCATGTCTAGTTCTAACTGTTGCTTCCTGACCTGCATATAGGTTTCAGGTGGTCTGGTGTTCCCATCTCTCTCAGAATTTTGCACAGTTTATTGTGATCCACACAGTCAAAGGCTTTGGCGTAGTCAATAAAGCAGAAATTGATGTTTTTCTGAAACTCTCTTGCTTTTTCCATGATCCAGTGGATGTAGGCAATTTGATCTCTGGTTCCTCTGCCTTTTCTAAAACCAGCTTGAGCATCTGCAAGTTCACAGTTCATGTATTGCTGAATTCTGGCTTGGAGAATTTTGACACAAAAAGGTCGAATTGAGAACAGTTTTTATTGACTGGGTTTCTGGATTTTAAATTTTAAATAGTTTTCCAGATTACCAAGATATTTTATTTGTATTTATGGGTTAGTTTTAAACCTTTTGAAAATATTTAAATACATTTATTTATCTTTTTGTCACATGGCTTCTTTTTCTCTAATTTTTATTACTGTGTGTTCAATTTACAATACTGTGTTAGTTTCAGATGTACAGCAAAACGAATTTGTTATATATCCACTCCATAAAATTAAAAGACACTTGCACCCTGGAAGAAAATCTATGACAAACCTAGACTGCATATTAAAAAGGAGAGATATCACTTTGCTGACAAAGGTCTGTCTGTAAGGTAAAAGCTATGGTTTTTCCAGTAATCATGTATAGATGTGACAGTTGGACCATAAAGAAGACTAAGCACCAAAGAATTGGTGCTTTCAAATTATGGTGCTGGAGAAGACTCCTGAGAGTCCCTTGGACAGCAAGAGAATCAAATCAGTTAATCATAAAAGAAATCAACCCTGATTATTAATTGGAAGGACTGATGCTAAAGTTGTACTTCACTACTTTGGCCAATACTTGGCCAACTGATGCATAGAACCAACTCACTTGGAAAGAACTTGATGCTAGGAAAGATTGAGGCAGGAGGAGAAGAGGAAAACAGGATGAGATGGTTGGATGGCATCATTGACTCAATGAACATGAGTTTGAGCAAACTTCAGGAGATAGTGAAGAACAGGGAAGTCTGCCATGCTGCAGTTCACAGGGTTACAGAATAAGACATGGCTTAGCAACTGAACAGCAACAATTGCTAATGTTGGCAGGCTTTAGAATTATATTGTTGACTTCCCTGGTGACTCAGATGGTAAAGCGTCTGTCTACAATGCAGGAGACCCAGGTTCAAGCCCTGGATTGGGAAGATACCCGGAGAAGAAAATGGCAATCCACTCCAGTACTATTGCCTGGAAAATCCCATGGACAGAGGAGCCAGGTAGGCTACAGTCTATGGGGTTGCAAAAAGTCGGACACGACTGAGCTACTTCACTTTCAAATATGGCATTAACAGCAATGGTCTTATAATTTACAAGTCTAGCATAGGTTGGAAAATTGGAAGCCATCACACTATAATAATGCACAGAAGGAAGTATACATGCAACCAGTAAAATAACAGGATTGGAGAAAAACAGATTGCCTAAATACTAGAATTCCTAAGGAAATGACAAAAACTTCTTGATGGTACAAAATAAGAGGTCAAAAGGGCCAGTTTGAGTTGACTAGATTATCACGAGGTAAAGGTTAGTTTAAAACTAAGTGTAATCCTGTGAGACAGAGTTGTGGCAAACAGAACTTTAGTACTTTCCTCTGGAAGCTTTCAGTTAATTACTTCTGATGCCTCATGATAATACAAATGTGAACATAAGAGCCACTATCATCGTGGCTCAAACAGTATAACCATAATCCCATAGACAGAGGAGCCTGGTGGGGTACAGTCCATTGGGGTCTCAAGAGCTAGACATGATTGAGCACATATAGCAGTCTGTATTTGCTAATCCCAAATTCTCAATCCTTCCCTCCCCATCTCCCACCAACAGTAACCCCAAGTTTGTTCTTTCTTCATCGTGATAAAAAAGCATACACAAAATACTTACAACTAAGGTGAAACTTGCCAGGGTCCAGCCCCAGTGGATCCAGGGTGATTCGAAGGTGGGGATGGAATCAGTGTCCTAGGAAAAAAGCTATTTAATTACAGAAATAGAGAGGGATTAGAAAATTAGCAGAGAAGAAGAGGCTGAATAACTTGGTTTACATGGAATACCAATCACCACATACATAGGCCACAGGCATCTTCCCATTCTCCCGAAGAAGAGGAGGCACTGAGGCCCCCTCACCGGTCCGATCTTAGAAGCCCAGGCAAAATTAGCAGGCTTGGTGAGTACCCACATTCCAGATGGGAATTCAGCCAGAAAAAGGGAGAGCAAGAAAGAAATGACATGGGGGAATCAGTCTTTCCAGAAACTGATTCGAATTTTTTATTTTTAGGTTTGCTTATATACCTTCTGTTACACATAGGGATGAATACAGAGTCACGCGGGGGTCAGCAGTCCTGACCTTTATCAAAATCAGGTGCTTTACATTAAGAAAAGGTCTTAGGGGTTTTACATCATCTTCTGGCCATGAGGCCTGCTGACATTTACAACCCTTTCTTTCTGATAACAAAAAACTTATTTTTTCCAAGGGTGTTTTTTTTCTTAAACCAGGCACCACCCTCCAAATAAAGTTGCATTCCTATAGGGTGAGGGTGTAGTGAGTTACAATCAAGAAAGGAATTTATTTAACCGAAGGTTAACATGATTAATCTTAAAGGTTAATACTTATTTCTCCTGCATGTTAGTTATATTTATTGTAAGAGCAGGGAATATGGAGATTTAGCAACAAACATCAGCCCAACAAATGAAAACCCTTCATCAATGTTCCCCTTAAGATCTGTTTAGTCTTAAGATAGTGATAAAGTTATATTTTTACATAGCAAGGACACAGTGATTTATAACAAAGTACAGTGATCTATTACAAAAGATAAAATTCATTGACTTAAAAAGTTTAGTATTGCTAGCCTTAAAAACTACTATATTTCCTTTTCTATATTCCAAATACATTGATTAATATATTCCCAGGTGCCTAAGGATATGGAGACCTGGTGGCATTCATTGACTCAACAATGAGAAAAGCCCTATGCTAATTAACACTCTCAAAATACTCCAAAACTCTCTGTGCTGTTTATGGTTGAGAGGTAGTAAACAATCATGCGCATAGTTGCAGGAGTATGGATAATTCTGTCACACAAGCTAGTTTGCCAGCAGAGAGGTTTCACCTGAGACACTCTTGTCCTACCCAGGGCAGAGAATTAGCAGCAATTATTGGTACAACAAATGAAAAACCCTTCACCAATATAATTCCTAACCAACAAACTATACTAATAATTTCTAACTTCCCCAAAGAATTTGCCTTTAGTAAGTCTAAAACATCTCATGCCTCTCACAGTTGGGAGTCTGTAAACAATCACATGTGGCTGGACGAACCTATATAGGTGGGCTAGATAACCTTCAGAGGAGTTTGTAAGTTGAAACACTCTTCTCATGCCCAGGAATTTTTATTGACTTGGAGCTTCAGGTTTACTCCTTCTCCAAGAGAACTGGTGGGGAACAGCCCCCCATAAAGTCAGAGGTGTAGGTGAGAGCATGAAATGGTAAAGTAGATAGACTCTGGTTTGGGGAACAGGGGGTTTCCTGAGGCTTGATCACGCCTTTGCATATGCCAAGCCTCCTTTCTCATGACATTTGCCATGGTCGGAGTCCCTCATGCTGGCTCCCAGCAGGTACTTAAAGATTAAAAGTGGGAATGCTTTTTCTGTAATATTGGGTACAAAACAAATATTTGTCCCCATTACTTCCATTTAATATTAAGATCCTAACCAGTGCTTTAAAACAAGAAAAGAAATAAAATCCATATATATTAGAAAGGACTATAAAGTTGTCTTGGTTTACAGACTACTGAATACAATGCAGAATTCCAAAGAATAGCATGGAGAGATAAGAAAGCCTTCCTCAGCGATCAATGCAAAAAAATAAAGGAAAACAACAGAATGGGAAAGGCTAGAGATCTCTTCAAGAAAATTAAGGATACCTGGGGAACATTTCATGCAAAGATGGGCTTGATAAAGGATAGAAATCGTATGGACCTAACATAAACATTAATATTAAGAAGAAGTGGCAAGAATACATAGAATAACTATAAAAAAGATCTTCACGACCCAAATAATCATGACGATGTGATCACTCACCTACAGCTAGACATCCTGGAATGTGAAGTCAAGTGGGCCTTAGGAAGCATCACTACTAACAATGCTAGTGGAGGTGATGGAATTTCAGTTGAGCTTTTTCAAACCCTGAAAGATGATACTGTGAAAGTGCTGCACTCAATATGCCAGCAAACTTGGAAAACTCAGCAGTGGCCACAGGACTGGAAAAAGTCAGTTTTCATTCCAACCCCAAAGAAAGGCAATGCCAAAGAATGCTGAAACTACTACACAATTGCACTCATCTCACACATTGGTAAAGTAATGCTCAAAGTTCTCCAAGCCAGGCTTCAGCAATACATGAACTGTGAGCTTCCAGATGTTCAAGTTGGTTTTAGAAAAGACAGAGGAACAAGATATTAAATTGCCAACATCTGCTGGATCATCAAAAAAGCAAGAGAGTTCCAGAAAAGTTTCTATTTCTGCTTCATTGACTATGCCACAGCCTTTGACTGTGTGGATCACAATAAACTGTGGAAAATTCTGAATGAGATGGAAATACCAGAGCACCTGACCTGTCTCTTGAGAAACCGATATGCAGATCAGGAAGCAAAAATAGAACTGGACATGGAACAACAGACTGGTTCCAAATAGGAAAAGAAGTACGTCAAAGCTGGATATTGTCACCCTGCTTATTTAATTTATATGAACAGTACATCATGAGAAATGCTGGGCTGGAAGAAGCACAAGCTGGAATTAAGATTACCAGGAGAAATATCAATAACCTCAGATATGCAGATGACACCACTTTTATGGCAGAAAGTGAAAAGGAACTGAAAAGCCTCTTGATGAAAGTGAAAGAGGAGAGAGAAAAAGTTGGCTTAAAGCTCAACATTCAGAAAACTAAAATCATGGCATCTGGTCCCATCACTTCATGTGAAATTTATTGGGAAACAATGAAAACAGTGTCAGACTTTATTTTGGGGGGCTCCAAATTCACTGCAGATGGTGATTGCAGCCATGAAATTAAAAGACACTTACTCCTATGAAGGAAAGTTATGACCAACCTAGATAGCATATTGAAAAGCAGAGACATTACTTTCCCAACAAAGGACCATCTAGTCAAAGCTATGTATTTTCTAGTAGTCATGTATGGATGTGAGAGTTGGACTGTAATGAAAGGGGAACACCGAAGAATTGATGCTTTTGTACTGTGGTGTTGGAGCAGACTCTTGAGAGTCCTTTGGACTGCAGGGAGATCTAACCTATCCATCCTAAAGGAGCTCATTCCTGGGTGTTCATTGGAAGGACTGATGCTGAAGCTGAAACTCTAATTCTTTGGCCACTTGATGGAAAGAGCTGACTTATTTGAAAAGACCCTGATGCTGGGAAAGATTGAAGGCAGAAGGAGAAGGGGACGACAGAGGATTATGGTTGGATGGCATCACTGACACAATGGATATGAGTTTGAGTAAATACCTCCTGGAGTTGGTGATGGACAGAGGGGCTGGTGTGCTGCAGTCCTTGGGGTCACAAAGAGTCAGACATGACTGACTGGACTGAGCTGAACTGAATGTACATATGGTTTATATATGTATGCTGCTAAGTCACTTCAGTCGTGTCTGACTCTGTGCGACCCCATAGATGGCAGCCCACCAGGCTGCCCATCCCTGGGATTCTCCAGGCAAGAACACTGGACTGGGTTGTCACCTTCTCCAATGCATGAAAGTAAACACTGAAAGTGAAGTCGCTCAGTCGTGTCCTACTCTTCATGACTCCATGAACTGCAGCTTACCAGGCTCCTCTGTCCTTGGGATTTTACCTCTGAGTTAAATTTCACAGGTTACTCAATAACAATTCTTATCCCTTTGTTACCCTTAAACTAGTGATTTTGCATAAAAATGCTACCTTTATAGGAGATTGAGTGTATATCTTTAAAATAAGGGAATCTCCTTTAGCATTTTGTTAATCATATGAGGTGTATTCTAATAATCTAAAGATGAATTATCAGTGACACGCTTTTCATTATACTTAATATTAGATCTTTTTTCACATAGAAATAATGTAGAATGTTCATTTGCTAAGAATAATGAGCGAGAAGGACAAGAGAAAATAGGATATGGTCCAAAGTGCAGGATTTAGCCTTAGAGAGAACTATGGATTGTTGATATAGAGTAATAAGAGGGAATGAAAAATATATAGATATTAACACATAGACAATGTTTTTGTAGTTGTGCTTTTGGGAGTGCATGAAATTTGTCTTTGTTTTATTCTTATAAATTAAAGAAGAACATTGAACACACGTATATAGTGCAGAAGACAGATAACATAGAAGACTAAGTATTACTATTTTGAGAAAGATTTGTTTGCAAAGTTGACTATTTTATAAAGGTGCATGTAAATTTATAATAATATAACCATCATCCACTTAACTTTTAAGAGTGAATCACACTGTATAACCTGTACAGAAAAATGTGACTTTATGCTAAGCACTTATTTACCTACTGAAAGTCTTAAAATGTGGTAAGTGCTGTACAGAGCATGCCTATAGTAATCTTCAAAGTATATAACCCCAACAAAACTCTGATCACTGAGTTTGTAATGAATTTTCCTTTCAGTTCATTTCAGTTCAGTCAGTCATATCCAACTCTTTATGACCCCATGGGCTGCAGCATGCTAGGCTTCCCTGTCCATCATCAAGTCCTGGAACTTGCTCAAACTCATGTCCATTGAGTCGGTGATGCCATCTAACCATTTAATTCTCTTTCGTCCCCTTCTCCTTCTGCCTTCAATCTTTCCCAGCATCAGGGTCTTTTCCAAAAAATCAGATCTGTGCATCAGGTGGCCAAAGTACTGCAGCTTCAGCTTCAGCATCAGTCCTTCCAATGAATATTCGGGGTTGATTTCCTTTAGAATTTTCTTGTTTGATCTCCTTGCAGTCCAAGGGACTCTTAAGAGTCTTCTCCAACATTACAGTTCAAAACCATCAGTTCTTCAGCACTCAGCCTTCTTTATGGTCCAGGTTTCTTATCCATACATGACTACCAGAGAAACCATAGCTTTCACTAGATGGACCTTTGTTGGTAAAGTATTGTCTCTGCTTTTTAATATGCTGTCTTGGTTTGTCATAGCTTTCCTTTCTAGGAACAAGTGTGTTTTAATATCATATTTGCAGTCATGAAACTTTTTCCTTGTCTCTATATTTTGCTGAGCTTGACAAATTCACATGGTGCCTCAATATCACTTGTATAATTATTTGAAGTGAGTTTCTCATACCTTGTACACAATGTATAGTTGGATCTTTTCTCTCTCTCTCTCTTTTTTTGGGGGGGGAGTGCATACCTGGCATTTTTGGGGAATCTCAGTTCCCCTGGATCATTATTTTCTTTATAAATTCATCTTGTCAATCTGTCTTTCAGTTGGTGTATTTAAATATTTTACATACAATTTAGTTTTTAATATATTTGATTTTGAGTTAGACATTTTACTTTTTTGATTTATTAGTTTATTCTTCATTTCTTTGTACTGAATTTTTTCCTGTGTTACTTGTACTTTTATAAAATTTAATTTTGATTTGCTTATGTTGTTTCTGAGTATAAGTATAAATATTTTAGTAGTTGCTTTAATATCATACTATACATACATTGTTGATCACAATCTAGTAAAGTCACATTTTTGGCCAAGTGTAGAAAACTTATGTCCCTTTAGGTTTCTTTACATTTTCCCATTTTTAAATAATTGTCTTAAATATTTTCTCTACATACTCAAGAACCACATAAGTTGATGTTATAATTTTTACTTATATTTTCAAACATAATTTAGAAAACTCATGAGTCTAATATATTTATTTGGATTTCAACTTCTTACATTGTGTTTTCATCCTTTTTGATGTCCCAAGATTTGTTCTTCTATCATTTTCTTTTCACCTCAAGAATTTCCTGTAGCCTTTTGCTCATGCTTGAATGCTGACAGATTCTCTTGTCCCATACCTGAAAATGAAATTATTTACATTTTTACTAATTAACTCATAGACTTATTATAGTTTTGAAGATCTGTTTTACTTCAAAACCAATAAGGAGTTGTTTGTCATTTTTTCTCTGTCCAGATTGAGCAAGTATCACAGAGACTGGAAAAATCCTTGACACCTTGAATTGTCCCCATTCTCTTCTAAGTAGTCAACCCTCTATTTAAAGCTCTTTGGAGAGAACAGTGTCTCTTAGAACAGGTAAGAAGTCAGTATCTTTGAGTTTCAGGAACAATTTCATTAAATAAATAATTAGAAATCTCTCTTTATTAGATCTGGATGTTAAATTTATGTTTAATGGGAAAGGTTTTACTTGACTTTTTCCATTACCAGGATTGTTCTCATGAATAATTAGAGGCCTTTGAAAAGCTAAATGTTGCTATCATGGTTGAATTTTATTGTTAAGTTAGATTCTGGCTTAAAAAGAATGATTTATCTGAAAACTGGTCTTTGATCTTCTTAAAGCCTGTTCTTGATTTTGCTGAAATTTTAATATATAGAGAGGAGGAAGTGATCCTCAGTTGTAAACCACTTAATCTTTGATTTTAATTTTTTAAAGTTAATTTGTTTTTAATTGAAGGAAAATGTTTAACAGAATGTGTTGGTTTCTGTCAAGCATAACAAGAAGCATAACAAGAATCAGCCATAGGCTGATCCTTCTTGAAACTCTCTTTGAAATTAATATCTGGGAATAAGTGAAAGAAATGAATCTGGACAGAGGATAGACAACTCTTCTCCATACTTGTTCTTAATAGATACTGCACCTGGATCCCAGAAAATGAGGTGCTGGGTTTGAAGCTATCTCAGATTTCCTCAATCTTTTTCTTAATTTTACAAAATACCACTACAAAATATGCTTACAAAATACCACTTTTTTATGATATCAAGATTTTCTTTATTATTCCAAACCATCTAAACCATGACAGGTTAAGTGTTGTTTAGTTAGTTTTTGTCTCAAACCATCAGATCTTTTCTGTAAATTAGATTAACCTTGTTCGGAACTAAAGAAATGATTTATATTTTTTATGACCACATTTTAAAACTCAAGATAGGAATCACAAAAGCATTGTTAAAAGTTATTAGTTAAATATGACTACTTGGGCACAATGCCCTTTTAATTTAATATATTTATTTATTTGGGTTTTATTTAACATTTATTTTAGCATATTTATATATGTAAATGCAGCAGTATTTTTTATTTGACCAGTTCCTAGTTCCATGATCTTGTCCTATGGTTTACCATTAACAGGTATAAGTATTGCTTAATACATTCCATAATGACTATTCCAACCTAATAAAAAAATAAATTGTTCCTTAAAATTTTCAAAATAGCTTTTTTTATAGTATGTCATGTTTTAAAAGTTAAAGTGAAAAGTGGAAGTGTTAGTTGCTCAGTTGTGCCCAATTCTTTGTGACCCCACAGACTGTAGCCTGTCAGGTTCCTCTGTTCATGAAGTTCTCCAGACAAGAATGCTGGAGAGGGGAGCCATTTCCTTCTTCAGGGGATCATCCTGATGCAGGGACTGAACCCAGGTCTCCTGCACTGTATGGAGATTCTTTACCATCAGAGCTAATCAAATACCAAGACCATAAGAGTAAAAAATAGAAAACTATTAAGCTACATTTTAACAATGACCTATAGTCACAAAAGGGAATGCTTCAAATTTACACAATATTAACAAGTCAATTAGGAGTATTTTTCTGGTCAAGTAGTGACTGGAAGTTTCAAAACTCTTACAGAGATTTTATGTAGAGTATATTTAAATAATGTTTTACCAGATTTGCTTCTTAGCTCTCTAGTCACAATATCTCTACCTCAGAGAGCTCAAAACTATAAGATAAGTGGAGATAAGATGGATGGCAAGCACACATAGAAAAAATCGCCTGTCTCTCACTTTTGCACAGGATGAGCACAACTACAATTTTCCCCTTTAACTTAGACTTATAAGAGTTTATTTTTCCAAGAGACATGACAAATTGGCAAGCATAAAATATTTTTCTTATATAATATGAGATAAAGATTCAGTATTATGTTATATATTTAATTTATCTCTTAAAATATTCTAATGACTTTGTATGTATGCTTTCTAGCTGATATATTTCAATTCTGTTTTTTCAGTTAATACATTTTAACTACACTTGCTCACAGATCAAGCAAGCAAATATCAAAGGCACAAAGATTCTCACTCAGCTTGGCTTATGAAACTTTCAACATTTGTCACCCACATAGTCTTTCTTTAGCACTGTGGCCTAACAAAATCTGGTTGTAAATTTACCAATAGCTGGAACACAAAGGCAGCTTCCCAGGTGGCTCCGAGGTAAAGAATCCATCTGCCAATGCAGGAGATGCGGGTTTGATCCCTGGGTCAGGAAAATCCCCTGGAAGAGGAAATGGCAACCTACTATAGTATTCTTGCCTAGAAAATTTTATGGAAAAAGGATCCTTGTGGGCTATAGGCCATGGGTTGCAAAGAGTTGGATATGTGTGAGCATACACACAGAACAAAAGGGAAACTGAATATTTGATATTTCTCACTAGAGAAATAGAATTTAAAGTAAACAAAAATTTAACAGCAGTTAGTTGTGAATTAATTTTTTGTCATTGGGCATATTTTCTTATCTTGTTTATCAGTAATATCTTTGGAAATAATTTTATATCAGTTCTAAGAATAATTTCTTTCCATTCCTTGTACTCATCAAAGAAAGATCTCACATTAGATTTGAGTGCCATAAAGTGGTTTTCTGAGAATCTGTACTAGTGATCAGTGATGCACCTAATAAAAAAATCACAGAGGACTTTTCACCACCTTTATACAACCTTCTCTAAATATAACTTCTAAGTTTTTAATAGGTCCTAGAGTATAAACAATTTGAATTTATATTTTATGACCAGTATTATAAGTGTTTTTAAATCTCTCTGATAAGTTTTAATGGAATAATATGCTCTGTAAAGAAGAGATGTGTATAATGGATTTGACATTTTTTATCATATCTGAAAATTTGTGGAGAGTTAAAAAAAGAGTTAAATCCTTCATACACAAGTATGCAACATATAAAAGGAGTTTGCATGGGTTCAGAATTTGCCAAGTAATCATCAGCATTTTATTTTCTTTGAAATTTCAATTAAAAGGCTTATAGGTTCTAAGACTGCTATAGGACTGGCAGCCAAGATAAGTGGATATCAAGTATGCATAATAACAGGAAAGCAGAATTGTAATTTTAATGTCATTTCAGTAGCTTTTAAGGCAAGAAGTGGAGTATAAAATAAGAACTCTTTACAGTAATAAATGTTATAATCAAAAGTGAAAGTATAGTGGCTATGTGTTTTTATATACTGAATAGCAGAATAGTAGTTATTGGTACACTACTAACCATCTTTGTCAGATCAAGTATGTAAAAAAAAAAAAAAAGTTGAGCCTTGCTTTGAAAGAATCAGATAAAAATTAGATGAAGGAAAGCAGTCAAGGTATATGCATTATTTTCAAATAGTTAAAGGGTGATATTTGAGTTTGAATTAAATTTTCATGGTTAGAGTATATAGAGAGATAAAAGTTGAGCTCCTCAATTTCCTGAAAGGCCTTATTAGAGGCTTTAATTTGTGTACAGATATTTAGCAAGCAAACAGCCATTTGAAGGACATTCATACCCACTCCAGTGTTCTTGCCTGGAGAATCTCAGGGACGGGGAAGCCTGGTGAAAAAAAAAAAAAAGTTGAGCCTTGCTTTGAAAGAATCAGATAAAAATTAGATGAAGGAAAGCAGTCAAGGTATATGCATTATTTTCAAATAGTTAAAGGGTGATATTTGAGTTTGAATTAAATTTTCATGGTTAGAGTATATAGAGAGATAAAAGTTGAGCTCCTCAATTTCCTGAAAGGCCTTATTAGAGGCTTTAATTTGTGTACAGATATTTAGCAAGCAAACAGCCATTTGAAGGACATTCATACCCACTCCAGTGTTCTTGCCTGGAGAATCTCAGGGACGGGGAAGCCTGGTGGGCTGCCATCTATGGGGTCACGCAGAGTCGGACATGACTGAAGTGATTTAGCAGCAGCAGCAGCAGCATACCAAATTGTACAGTGTGAGTAAGAGAAGACTGAGGCTTAAAGGAAAATTAGGATTCTATTACAATGGTGTTTTAATGAGTGGTAAGGGTTGATACCTTGGTGGCTCAGTGATAAAGAATCTGCCTGCCAATTCAGGAGATGCAGATTCAATCCCTGGGTTGGGAAGATCCCCTGGAAAAGGAAATAGCAACCCATCCCAGTGTTCAATCCCATGGACAAAGGAGTCTGGCAAGCTACAATACAGGGGGTCACAAATAGTTGGACATGACTTAGCAACTAAATGATAACAATGAGAGTTGGTACAGTGTTTGAGAAGATATGAAAAATATTGTAAAGGAATCAGTGGTAGAGTGCCATGGACCCTATGAAAGTAGATGCCAAAGTCTCATAAATCAATGGGAAATGTAAATGTGATTTTTCTTCATAATGAATAATTTATTTAACTATTAATATAATCAGCTCCCACCAGAATCAGTTCTGATTCACTTGCAAATTACTTTGCAGCCTGGATGCTGAAACATCTATATCTGATTGCAAAAATTATTCAGGAATAAGAAGTTAATCTGGCCAATGAACTCTTCATGGTCCAATTCATTTAGTTTGTAGAAAATGACATTTTACAAGGTGAAAATCATTTCTTATAACTTGTCACAATTATTTTTCACCAATTATCCTGAAGGTATAGCCTAGCAGAGATTGAAGTCCCTAGAAAGCATTTCATTAGTATATCAGAAGGAGTTAAAAATGATTGTAAAACACATAATTGTATTGTCACTCTCTATGCAACTATTTGAGGAACTGCCAGACAGCACTGCAAAGTGTTTGCACTATTTTACAGTCCCACTAGCAGTGTATGAATTTTCTGATTGATGCAACCATATTCTTACTAACAATTTATCATCTGACTTTTTGATTATAGTCATTCTAGTGGATATGATGGGCATCTTATTGTGGTTTTGATTTACATTTTCTTGATCACTAATAACATTAAATGTCTTTTCATGTTCTTATTGGCTATTTTGCATATATCTTCTGATATATGTCTATATCCTTTGCCCATTTAAAAATGTTGTTGTATGTACTTCTATCATTGAATTATTTATATAATATCAATGCAGGTTACTTTTAAGATATATGATTTGAAAATATTTTCCTATATTCTGTAAAATGTCTTCATTTTCTTGACTGTGGCATTTGAAGCATTCTACACTCAAGTATATACCCCAAAATAAATTGAAACCTGTGTGTACACAAAGCTTGTATAGACATTGACACAAATTTCTATAACAGCATCACCTTTAACAGCCCAAATTTGGAAAAAACTCAAAACCCATCAACTGATAAATGAACAAACCAAATTGGTATGTCCATACAGTGGAATATTATGAACCAAGTACTAATACATGTTACAATATGACCAAGCCATGTAAATTTAAACACAAGACTACATAGCATATGTTGCCATTTATATGAAATTTCCAGAATAGGAAAATTGATAGTGACAGCTTAAAGTAGTGGTTTCTTGGAGATGGGTGATGGGAGATAAGAGATGATAAGTAAAGAAGATGGGGTTTCTTTTTGAGTCTAAGAAGTTATTCTAAAATTAGCTGTGGTAGTGATTGTATTAATACCTCTCTATGCATATACTGAAAATAATTGAATCTCAGAATTTAAATGGCTGAATTGTATGGTATGTAAATTACATCTTAATGATGCTGTTATTAAAAAAATATACAGTATCAGATTGAGAGTAAAACCATAATCCTGCTTTTTAAACTATGTGTTATGTGGCTTGAAAT
>SJYC01089355.1:0-11670 GCA_006408675.1 Madoqua kirkii
ATCATTAAATAATTTCTGCTTTCTTAGCTATATATTAATACCTATATATTTATAGTGTTTGTAAACAGATCTGCTAGACTGAGGGACTCTGACTATTACATTTAAGATTCTGCTTTTCAGAATAAGCAGCCAGAAGCACAGCCCACTTACTGCAAGAATTGTTAACCATCTGGCCATAATGGACATCTTTGAAAACCTTTTGAATGACTAGAGATCTCCAGAAAAATTATACATAAACAAATTTTAAGAATTTGATTTCCTATATTATGTTGGAAACTGACTTTTTAACACAGGCACAGAAAAATATGATCTGCACAGTTTGTCTTTTTTCTTTTAAAAGTAAGTTTCCACTGATTGAAAAAAGACAGTATTATATAAAAACACAAAAGTAAGCTTGAAATAAGTTAGAAAGATATTTCAATTACATTAATCTTTGGTTTTGCTTTCATAGTAATTAATAATGATTTATAATAAGAAGAATTATAATAGCATCTTATTCTATACATCTTTATTTAAAAGAAGTAAATACTTTCAGGACATTGACAGAAATTATTTTTACCTGAGAAGTTTTCAAATTAATGAAGCAAATTGGCATGCAAAGGTTTTGCTTATTTGGCTCAAGAAACCTTGAAAACCATCCATGAACTTTATATAGTTAACAAATTTTTAAAAGAGAAGAAGCCCTGACTTCTGACCAAGGCATGCATTTCTTAAATTCCAGAATCAATCCTTCTTAAATAGAGCTTATCTGCTAGAACCTACTAAGAACCAGTTGAAAAGTAGCACATACCTCTTTCTTTTTCAATGAATCTTCCATCAGCCCAAAGAATATTTTATCATTATTTATAACTACTCAAATATTTTCAAGATGCATTGTACATATAAATAATAAAAAAATAATTAGTCTGATCTCCACTTACATAATGTCTTATCATGTATAGGAAAATAGCCATTTCCAATGCACAACAGAGAAATGAAGAAAATGAACGTGATTCCAAAATCTTTCCACAAGCATCATGTTCTCTGAAACTAAAAGTACATTGCCAATAAAATAAGATTTAAAAAATTGTATGGGTGTAAATGTCATATGTGTGTGTGTTCAATTGTGTCTGACTCTTTGCAACCCTATGACTATACCCTACCAAGTTCCTCTGTCCATGGAATTTTCCAGGCAAGAATACTAGAGTAGGTTGCCATTTTCTATTCTAGGGGACCTTCAAAATCCAGGAATCATACCTGTGTCTCTTGAGTCTCCTGCTTTGGCAAGTACATTCTTTACCACTAACGCCACCTGGGAAGCCCATAAATGTCATATAAATTAAATTAAATTAAATTAAATTAAATTGTTTGCATAAGAAGTAAAAATAACTCATGAAAAGAAAAGGGGAGGTGATGTCAGCATCATGGGAGCACCCTTTTAGTCTCTTCTTTAATCTGTTGTTCAGTTGCTCAGTCATGTCTGACTTTTTGTGACACCATAAATTGCAGCATACCAGACTTCTCTCTCCTTCATCATCTACCAGAATTTGCTCCAACTCATGTCCATTGCATTGGTGATGTCATCCAACCATCTCATCCTCTTTTGTTCCCTTCTCTTCCTGCCTTCAATCTTTCCCAGCATCATGGTCTTTTCCAATAAGTCAGCTCTTCACATCAGGTGGCCAAAATATTGAAGCTTCAGCATTAGTACTTCCAATGAATATTGAGGGTTGACAATAAAGGAAACATCCATGAGTCAACAAAATATCCCTTTGCTTAATCCACCAAGATGTCAGAGAGATCTTAATGCCCATACATCTGAAGGTGGGTAGATTGACACACATAGAAGAGGTGGAACTCTAGTAACAGCAGAATTTATGCCTCTGATCCTGGCCTACCATCTGTGACAACTGAGCTGCAGGCCCGAGAATCCAACATTGAATTGTGGTTATTGCTGACACAAAGGAGTCCAACTTTCTAGCTGCAGTGGCAGCCACCATGGGCACCGGGACTGGGGCAGCAACAGTGCTCCACAGAGAAAACCAAATGGAAGAGAGACTTAGTGAGCTCAAAGATATAAATGTGCAAATAATTCAGGTAGAAGAGAAAAGAGAACATATTTTTTTTGTAAATGAAGAAATTCTTTGAGAACTATTCAACTCCATTAGAAAAAGGCCAATAAAGGATAATGGATATCTTAGAAAGGGAAGACAGGGTAAGAGAGGCAGAATTTAGTTAAAGAAATAGATGAGGATGCCCCAAACCTGAGGGAGGAACTGCACATACAATTTCACAGACCTAATATAACACCCAGTTAAAGCAGTGTAAAATGACCTGCTCCAAGACACGTTACATTAAAACTGGCAAAAGTCAATGATAACAAGGAATTTTGAGGGCAGCCACATAATAAAGCCCATTGAAGTGAAGTGAAGTCATGTCTGACTCTTTGTGACCCCCGTGGACTGTAGCCTACCAGGCTCCTCCATCCATGGAATTTTCCAGGCAAGAGTGCTGAAATGGGTTGCCATTTCCTTTTCCAGGGATCTTCCCGATCCAGGGATCAAACCCAGGTCTCCTGCACTGCAGGCAGATGCTTTACCATCTGAGCCACCAGGGAAGCCCCAATAAAGCCCACTAACCTACCAAAAAAAAATCAATTTAGCTATCAACAAATTTTTCGGCAGAAACTCTCTAGGTCAAGAGAAAAGAATGGCATGCTCAGAATATTGAGAGATTAAAAAACTGTCAGCCAAGAATACCCCATAGAGCAAAGTTAGCCTTCAGATATGAAAGAGAAATAAAGGCTTAGGCCAAACAAACAGAAGATGAGGGAATTCATCATAAATAGACCTGCCTTACAGTACATGTTGAAAAGAGCTCTTCTGTCAGAAATTCAAAGGTGAAACCACACAAAACTTGAGTAAGATAATCAATAATAGACAAAATAACAGAATTTCAACTCTACAAAAAAAAAAAAAAAAAACCTACCAAAAAAAAATCAATTTAGCTATCAACAAATTTTTCGGCAGAAACTCTCTAGGTCAAGAGAAAAGAATGGCATGCTCAGAATATTGAGAGATTAAAAAACTGTCAGCCAAGAATACCCCATAGAGCAAAGTTAGCCTTCAGATATGAAAGAGAAATAAACGCTTAGGCCAAACAAACAGAAGATGAGGGAATTCATCATAAATAGAGCTGCCTTACAGTACATGTTGAAAAGAGCTCTTCTGTCAGAAATTCAAAGGTGAAACCACACAAAATTTGAGTAAGATAATCAATAATAGACAAAATAACAGAATTTCAACTCTACAAAAAAAAAAAAAACAGATTGTTAAACACTTTATTATAGCACCAAAGTTAAAGGGAAAGTACATTTAAAAACTATACTTAAATTTGGTATTTAATATTAAGAAGAATGAATTTCATATTTAATATTAAGAAAAGGTGGCAAGAATACACAAAAGAGCTTTATAAAAAAGAGTTTCATGACCCAGATAACCACGATGGTATGATCACTCACCTAGATCCAGACATCCTGGAATGCAAAGTTAAGTGGGCCTTAGGAAACATCACTGTGAACAAAGTTAGTGGAGGTGATGGAATTCCAGCTGAACTATTTCAAATCTTAAAAGATGATGTGGAAAAAGTGCTGCACTCATATGCCAATAAATTTGGAAAACTCAGCAGTGGTCACAGAACTGGAAAAGGTCAGTTTTCCTTCCAATCCCAAAGAAAGGCAATGCCAAGGATTGTTCAAAGTACTGCAAAATTGCACTCATATCACACACTAGCATAATAATGGTCAAACTTCTCCAAGCTAGGCTTCAACGGTACATGAACCAAAGACTTCCAGATGCTCAAACTGGATATAGAAAAGGCATAGGAATCAGAGATGAAATTGCTAACAGGCATTGGATCACAGAGAAAGCAAGAGATTTCCAGAAAAATATCTATTTCTGCTTCATTGACTGTGCTAAATTGTTGTTGTATGGATCACAGCAAATTGGAAAATTCTTCAAGAAATGAAAATACCAGACCACCTGATCTGTCTCCAGAGAAACTGAATGCATGTCAAGAAGAAAGTGTTAGAACAGGACATGGAACAACAGACTGGTTCCAAATTCAGAAAGGAGTATGTCAAAGCTGTATATTGTCACCTTGCTAATTTAACTTATATGCAGAGTACATAATGTGAAATGCTGGGCCAGATGAAGCACAAGCTGGAATTAAGATTTCCGGGAGAAATATCGATAACTTCTGATACACAGATAACACCACCTGTATGGCAGAAAGTGAAGAACTAAACAGCCTCTTGATGAAAATGAAAGAGGAAAGGGAAAAAGCTGGCTTAAAACTCAACATTCAAACAACTAAGATCATGGCATCTGGTCCCATTACTTCATGGCAAATAAATGGAAAAACAATGGAAACACTGATAGACTTTATTTTCATGGACTCCAAAATCCTACAGATGGTGACTACAGCCATGAAATTAAAAGATGCTTGCCCCTTGGAAGAAAAGCTATTACCAATTTAGACAGCTTATTAAAAAGCAGAGACATCACTTTGCCAACAAAGGTCTATCTAGTCAAAGTATGGTTTTTCCACTAGTCATGTATGGATTTGAGAGTTGTACCATAAAGAAAGCTGAAGGCCAAAGAACTGATGCTTTTGAACTGGGGTATTGAAGAAGACTTTTGAGAGTCCCCTGGGCTGCTAGAAGATCAAACCAATCAATCCTAAAGAAAACCAGTCCTGAATATTCATTTGAAAAACTGATGCTAAAGCTCCAGTCCAATACTTTGGCCACCTGATGCAAAAAACTGACTCACTGGAAGAGACCCTAATGCTGGGAAAGATTGAAAGCAGAAAGAGAATGGGATGACAAAGGATAGTATGATTGGATGACACCACCAACTTAATGTGCATGAGTCTGAGCAAGTTCCGGGAGTTGGTGGTGGACAGGGAAGCCTGGTGTGCTGCAATCCATGGGGTCACAAAGAGTCATACACGACTGAGTGACTGAACTGAACTGAGCTTAAATTTGGCAAGTAGCTCAATATATGAAATGGGATCATGTGTGACACCTTAAACATAGAATAGGGAGAAGAACAGGATGAAATTTGTGTAGGCAAATGAATCTATCTTCAAAAAAGGACTATTTTATTTATGAGACATTTAATAGGAGGGGCTTCCTTGGTGATTCAGATGGTAAAGAATCTGCCTGTAATGCAGAAGAACCAGGTTCAATCCCTGAGTCAGGAAGATTCCAGAGAGAAGGGAACAGCAACCCACTCCAATATACTTCCCTGGATTATTCCATGGACAGGAAAACCTTTTGGATTATAGTCCATGATGCACAAAGAGTTCGACATGACTAAGTGACTAACATCACCATGGTAGTCACAAACTGAAATGTAGATCACAGATAACAAAACATAAAAGGGGAAACTGACTGATGAAATACCATTGAAAACCACCAAAATAAAATTGCAGACAGGAACACAAGGAAAAATAAATAATGGCAACATAGAACAATCAGAAAACAAAAGATAAAATGACTATACTAAATCTTAATTTATCGAGAATCACCCAAAATGTCAATGGATTGGATTCAATCAATCAATCAATCAAAAAAAAAAAAAAAAGTGTGGCTGATGATATTAAAAAACAAGACCCAACTACTTGCTGCCTCCAAGTGACTCATATCAGATTTAAAGAAAAATGTAGATTCCAAATGAGGGGATAAAATATGTTACTCCAAGCAAATGGCAGTCAAAACAAAGCAGGCAAATATGTTGTTCTTGTTGTTCTTCACTCACTCAGTCTTATCTGGCTCCTTGTGACTTCATGGACTACAGCAGGTTAGGCTTCTCTGTCCTCAACTATATCCCAGAGTTTGCTTAGATTTGTGTCTATTGAATCTGTGATGCTATCTAACCATCTCATCCTCTGCCACTCGCATCTCTGTTTGCCTTCATTCTTTCCCAGCATCAAGGTCTTTTCCAATGAATGAGCTGTTCCCATCTGGTGGCCAAAGCTTGTATAGCCATTTATAGATATCAGACAAGAGAGAGTTCAAGCTAAAAAATGTAAAAAAGACAAAGACAGACACTTCATAGTAATAAAGGAGAAAATCCATCAGGAAGATATCAGTTATTAATATG
Source organism: Madoqua kirkii (assembly GCA_006408675.1). Taxonomy (NCBI): domain Eukaryota; kingdom Metazoa; phylum Chordata; class Mammalia; order Artiodactyla; family Bovidae; genus Madoqua; species Madoqua kirkii. The sequence goes on from SJYC01089355.1 coordinate 6,147, forward strand.
TATGTGTATAATATAGAAGCATTAAAATATATAAAAGTGATCATTAATGAACAACAGTAAAAATTGATAATAATACAGTAATGGTAGGGAAATTTAACTCTCCACTTTTGTCAAGGAACTTAGATCATCTAGACAGAATGCCAACAAGAAAATACTGGCCTTAAATGAAGCAATATACCAGATGACTTTGAGATAAATACAGAATATTTGATCCAAAAACAACAGAAGATACATTCTTCTCTAGTACACATGGAACATCCTCAATGATAGAACATTTGTTGGCAAATAGCATACAAAACAAATCTCCATAACTAAAAGACTGAAGTCATTTCTAACATCTTTTCTGATCCCAATGGTATGAAACTAGAAATCAACTACAAGAAGAGAGCTGAAAAAAAAATTTTAATATGTAAACCTAAACAATATACTATTGAACAACTGTTGGCTCAACAGCAACAACAACGAAGTCAAATAAGAGTAAAAAATACCAAAGGCAAGTGAAAATACAACATACTGAAGCCTATGGGATGCAACAAACCATCCCTAAGGCAGAATTTTATAGCAATTCAGTTCTATCTCACAAAAGCAAGAAAAATCTCAAATCAACAATCTAAATTTACACTTAAAGAAACTAAAATAAATAAATAAACACACACAAATGAGCCCTGAATTAGTAGATACAGAGAACAGGTTGGTGGTTACCAAAGGGAAATAGGGGTGAGGGGAGAGCAAATGGGTAAAGGGGGTCAGATGTATGGTGATGGATGCAACTAAACTGTTGGTGGTGAGCACACTGTAGTATACATAGAAGTCAGAATCTAACGTGGTATACATGACCCTTATATAACGTTATAAGCCAATGTTATCTCAATCTTTTAAAAAAAGAGGAAAGATAAATGTGCTAAGGAAATTCTGAAAAACAAAGCTAAAAAGAAGAGAAGTGAATATGCCATGTGACTTGTCTCAGTGAGGATTACTGCTTCATTCACTTTTTTCCCCCCATTTTGTTTAGAGAAATCATACTGTGAGTGAGAGATTTTATTAAGACTGACTGAATATGGCTCTAAATTATTCTATAATACCTGAAGAATTAAAGGATTAAAATACTTTTAAATGGAATTTAGGTAATAGGAAAACTCTAATCCTATAATTAAAATGTTTAAAAATGTTAAATTGAAGAATCTTCTAGCTAGGCATGTTTTGGTGTTCAATTTAATTTAATTTTTTAAGATTCAGCCTTACAAAGGTAATCCAAAATACAATTGAATAGAGATTGGATATATTAGAGCTTGACAGAAAAACATCCTTCTGGGAAACATAAGATGTTTTGGTATGTTAATTTATTTGATTTGATTTTGGCTTTCAGTTAGTGGCAAAGGACATGTATATTCAGGACAAGCAGTTAACTTCTTTGTAATTGAGTCTATGGATTACTCCCTAAAATAAACACGCATAAACCCAAATGACTGACTGACCTAGACAAAGATATTGATCTAAAACTATGTTACTTGGTACCTATTCAATCAAGAGCAAGTATTCATATACTATGACACCAAAAGCACATTTAAAATATTGAGAAACTAAAAGTAGTTTTTAAAAAGTTGCTTCTCAAACCAGTTTTAGTAATCTAACATCTATTTTCACTTTTTAAAAATTTCTCATCATTACTCATATTTAAATTCATTTTATATAATTATAATTATGTTTTATTTGTATGGATAGGCTATTTGATAAATTTTTTTTTCAAAGAACATGTTATTATGTGAAGATTTCTGATTCCAGTTTCCTTTCTTCATAAAATGATCTTGAATGAATGCATTTATATTACAATTTACTGTGTGTTGAGCTATGTGCTGTGTTGCGCTAAGTCACTTCAGTCGTGTCAGACTCTTTGCGACTGTATGGATTGTGTCCCACCTGGGTCCTCTGTCCATGGGGTTCTCCAGGAAAGAATATTGGAGAGGGCTGCCATACCCTTCTCCAGGGGATCTTCCCAATCCAGGGATCGGATCTGCATCTCTTGTGTCTCCCACAGTGGCAGGTGGGTTCTTTACCACTGTACAATTTTCCAGTTGTTAAGTACTATCTATTGAATATTTTGATTATAAATAATTATTTCAGAACATCTTTAAACACAAAGTAAATGTTAATGGCACCCCACTGCATTACTCTTGCCTAGAAAATCCCATGGATGGAGGAGCCTGGAAGGCTGCAGTCCATGGGGTTGCTAACGGTCGACATGACTGAGCGACTTCACTTTCACTTTTCACTTTCATGCATTGGAGAAGGAAATGACAACCCACTCCGGTGTTCTTGCCTGGAGAATCCCAGGGATGGGGGAGCCTGGTGGGCTGCCATCTATGGGGTTGCACAGAGTTGGACACGACTGAAGCGACTTAGCAGACTTAGCAGCAAGCATGTTTGGGGCTTCCCTGATAGTTCAGTTGGTAAACAATTTGCCTGCAATTCAGGAGACCCCAGTTGGATTCCTGGGTTGGGAAAATCCACTGAAGAAGGGAGAGGTTACCCACTCCAACTTTGGGGGGCTTCCCTTGTGGCTTAACTCCATCCATAGTTCATCAGGCAGACTGTCTATCAGATCGAGTCCCTTAAATCTATTTCTCACTTCCACTGTATAATCATAAGGGATTTGATTTCGGTCATACCTGAATGGTCTAGTGGTTTTCCCCACTTTCTTCAATTTAAGTCTGAATTTGGTCATAAGGAGTTCATTATCTGAGCCACAGTCAGCTCCCAGTCTTGTTTTTGCTGACTGTATAGAGTTTCTCCATCTTTGGCTGCAAAGAATATAATCAACCTGATTTTGGTGTTGACCATCTAGTGATGTCCATGTGTAGAGTCTTCTCTTGTGTTGTTGGAAGAGGGTGTTTGCTATGACCAGTGCGTTCTGTTGGCAAAACTCTATTAGCCTTTGCTCTGCTTCATTCCATACTCCAAGGTCAAATCTGCCTGTTTCTCCAGGTGTTTTCTGACTTCCTACTTTAGCATTACAGTCCCCTATAATGAAAAGGATTTTTTTTTTTTTTTTGTATGTTAGTTCTAAAAGGTCTTGTAGGTCTTCACAGAACCATTCAACTTCAGCTTCTTCAGTGTTACTGGTTGGGACATAGGCTTGGATTACCGTGATATTCAATGGTTGGCCTTGGAGAGAAACAGAGATCATTCTGTAACTTTTTGAGATTGCATCCAAGTACTGCATTTAGGACTCTTTTGTTGACCATGATGGCTACTCCATTTCTTCTGAGGGATTCCTGCCCACAGTAGTAGATATAATAATAATTTGAGTTAAATTCACCCATTCCAGTCCATTTTAGTTCGCTGATTCCTAAAATGTCGACGTTAACTCTTGCCATCTCCTGTTTGACCACTTCCAATTTGTCTTGATTCTTGAACCTGATATTCCAGGTTCCTATGCAATATTGCTCTTTACAGCACTGGACCTTGCTTCTATCAGCAGTCACATCCACAACTGGGTATTGTTTTTGCTTTGGCTTCATCCCTTCATTCTTTCCAGTGTTATTTCTCCACTGATCTCCAGTAGCATACTGGGCACGTACTGACCTGGAGAGTTCCTCTTTCAGTAGCCTATCATTTTGCCTTTTCATACTGTTTATGGGGTTCTCAAGGCAAGAATGAAGTGGTTTTCCATTACCTTCTCCAGTGGACCACAATCTGTCAGACCTCTCTACCATGACCTGCCCATCCTGGGTGGCCCCACATGGCATGGCTTAGTTTCATTGAGTTAGACAAGGCTGTGGTCCTAGTGTGATTAGATTAACAAGTTTTCTGTGACTGTGGTTTCAGTGTGTCTTCCTGCTGATGCCCTCTTGCAACATCTACTGTTTTACTTGGGTTTCTCTTACCTTGGACGTGGGGTATCTCTTTAGGTCTGCTCTAGCAAAGCACAGCCACTGCTCCTTGGACGAGGGTTATCTCCTTACCGCTGCCTGACCTTCAACGTGGGATAGCTCCTCTAGGCCCTCCTGCGCGTGTGCAGCCACTGCTCCTCCGGTTGCTGCTCTGGTTGCTGGCCCTGGCCTTGGGAGTGGGTGGCTCCACCCAACTGCCACCCCTGGCCTCAGGCTCCGGGTGGCTCCTGAGGGTCACCACCCCTGGCCTCAGGCATGAGGTGGCTCTTTCCAGCCGATCCTGACCTCAGACGCAGGGTGTCAAATTGCCAACATCCGCTGGATCATAGAAAAACAAGAGAGTTCCAGAAAACATCTTTCTGTTTTATTGACCATGCCAAAACCTTTGACTATGTGGATCACAATAAACTGTGGGAAATTCTGAAAGAGATGGGAATACCAGACCACCTGACCTGCCTCTTGAGAAATCTGTATGCAGGCCAGGAAGCAACAGTTAGAACTGGACGTGGAACAACAGACTGGTTCCAAATAGGAAAAGCAGTGTGTCAAGGCCGTATTTTGTCACCATGCTTATTTAACTTATATGCAGAATACATCATGAGAAATGCTGGACTGGAAGAAACACAAGCTAGAATCAAGATTGCCAGGAGAAATATCAACAACCTGAAATATGCAGATGACACCACCCTTATGGCAGAAAGTGAAGAGGAGCTAAAAATCTTCTTGATGAAAGTGAAAGAGGAGAGCGAAAAAGTTGGCTTAAAGCTCAACAGTCAGAAAACGAAGATCATGGCATCTGGTCCCATCACTTCATGGGAAATAGATGGAGAAACAGTGGAAACAGTGTCAGACTTTCTTTGGGGGGGCTCCAAAATCACTGCAGATGGTGACTACAGCCATGAAATAAAAAGACGCTTACTGCTTGGAAGGAAAATTATGACCAACCTAGATAGCATATTCAAAAGCAGAGACATTACTTTGCCGACTAAGGTCCATCTAATCAAGGCTATGGTTTTTCCAGTGGTCATGTGTGGATGTGAGTTGGACTATGAAGAAAGCTGAGTGCCAAAGAATTGATGCTTTTTTTAAAATTTAATACTTTATTCTATTTTATAGTACTGTATTGGTTTTGCCATACATTGACATGAATCAGCTACAGGTGTACATGATCTCCCCATGCTGAAGTCCCCTCCCACCTCCCTTCCCCCCCCCCATCTCATCCCTTACATCAGCCCCAAGCATCCTGTAGCCTGTATTGAACATAGACTGGCGCTTCATTTCTTATATGATTGTACATGTTTCATTGCCATTCTCCCAGATCATCCCACCTTCTCCCTCTCCCTCAGAAGCCAAAAGTCCATTCTATACCTCTGTGTCTCTTATATTGTCTCACTTACAGGGTCATCATTACTATCTTTCTAAATTCCATATATATGTGTCAGTATACTGTGTTGGTGTTTTTCTTTCTGACTTACTTCACTCTGTATAATCGGCTCCAGTTTCATCCATCTCATTAGAACTGCGTCAAACTTATTCTTTTTGAGGGCTGAGTAATACTCCATTGTGTATATGTACCACTGCTTTCTTATCCATTCATCTGCTGATGGACATCTGGGTTGTTTCCATGTCCTGGC
>SJYC01089358.1:0-11223 GCA_006408675.1 Madoqua kirkii
CCACTTTACTTCACATCCCAAGGTGTCTGGCTCTAGATTAGTGATCACATCATCATGATTATCTGGGTTGTGAAGATCTTTTTTGTACAGTTCTTCCATGTCTTTCCTATTCTGTTGTTTTACTCTTATTTCTTTGCATTGATTGCTGAGGAAGGCTTTCTTAGCTCTCCTTGCCTTTCTTTGGAACTCTGCATTCAGATTCTTATATCTTTCCTTTTCTCTTTTGCTTTAACTTCTCTTCTTTTCACATCTATTTGCAAGGCCTTCTCAGACAGCCATTTTGCTTTTTTGCATTTCTTAGATAATCCAAATTGGTTCTATCTTCTAATAAAATGATAAATGAATGTGGAACATTCGTATTGCAAAATTTTTTTTAAAAAAATTGAGAATATAAAATATTTGTTTTTAATTTAATCCAAAATTACTAATTAGAAACCATCTACTACTTCAATTTTATTGTTTATAACCACTCTTTGGGGGAATGAAAATAATCTTAATATAGTAACAGAGATATTTCTTAAAACTGCTTGAATAAATACAGAGTGGCCAAATGAGCTTAAGATATTTAAAAATGTACCCTCAATGTTTCCTCTCCTAATCTAACTTTATGTGAATCAGTGAGATTATTGAAAGATTAACTAAGTGTACAATCAGCAATATATAATTCATAAATCTCAGAGGTAATATAGAATTGGCATTCCAGTATTAAACTTTTTTTTTTACCATTTCATTTTATAAGATAGATTACTATATATGTCTAAAACTTAGATCGTAATTCTGCTGCCATTGTTCGGTCACTAAGTCGTGTCCAACTCTTTGTGACCCTATGAACTGTAGCCCGCTAGTCTCCTGGACCCGTGAGATTTTCTAGGCAAGAATACTGAAGTGGGTTGCCATTTCCTCACTGAGGACATCTTCTCTTACATCTCCGGCTTTGGCAGGAGGGTTCTTTATCAGTGAGCTAACTGCAAAGCCCCATTACACAGGTAGGGAAAGCATTGAACTTAGTGACATTCACTGCAGCTGAAGAAAAGCATCACATCCAATTCCCTTTTAGGTGTAGACCAACATAATCTTCAGCAGTGGGAAGAAATTCCATTCATTCATTTATTCACATTTTCAGTAAATATTTTTACAGTTAGCTCAGATTTCAAAACTAACTTGACTCCTGGGCAATTATATGACTTTGAACAAGACATTTTATATATATGATCCTCTATTTTCTTATTAGTGAAAAAATAATGGGGCATAGCAATAATAATGATTTTGCAGGATTTTTTTTTTAGTATTAAATGAGTTAATGAAAGTAAAGCACTTAACAGGGCTCCTGACACTTAGAAAACATTTAATAGTTCTTACCAACATTTGTAAAATTATATTGTCATGTGTCAGAACCTGTAACACACTGAAGTTATAAAGTATGTAGTAAAGACACAGTTTCTACCATCATATGAATTAAAAGCATGTGATTGAGATGGGCAATAACTAAACAAACATGTGCACCACATAAAACTGTAATTGTGTTCAATGATCCAAAGAAAGGTGCTGGCTTCTATGAGAGCTATAATATATATTTGTCACAGTAAGAATGAAGAGTTGCTTTATTTATTTATTTATTTTTAAAAGACAAGAAGGAGGAGAATGGGTCAAGTGAATTTAACAGAAATGTATTTAGCACAAGGATACTTGTCATCAAGCACAACATATCATCCACAACTATAAGATCTTTCCATTTTTCTGTTCAATGAAGGAGATATTTGAACTTCTGCTAGTTCAGTTCAGTTCAGTTACTCGTCATGTCTGACTCTGCAGCCCCATGAACTGCAGAATGTCAGGCTTCCCTGTCCATCACCAACTCCCAGAGCTTGCTCAAACTCGTGTCTTGCAGTCCTGCAAAATAGAAGCAGTGCATAGCATTTCACCAATTTTACCCTGGATTTTGATATTCCCAAATTAGAAAGAAGGATTGGATGGGACATTTAGTTGTTAGGCAGGATAAAAACAAAACTGCACAAAGTAAAAAACCTCAGACTCCTTGTGAACTGTTTCTTTAGCTTGTATTTTTCAAACTTTTTAAAAAATTGCTCGATCTGTAGTTTTCCAGACGCCTACTCTGAAGATTCTAATTCACTGGACCTATAGGTAGGACCGTTTAAAAATTTCCCCTATTACATCTTTCTTTTTTCAATATATACTTTTTAAGCATTTTATTTTATATCAGAGTATGTTGTTGTTTAGTCATTCAGTCCTGTCTGATTCTTTGAAACCCGATGCAGCAAGCCAGGCTTTCCTGTCCTTCACTATCTGTTGAAGCACGTCCAAACTCATGAGTTTGAGTAGATGATGCCATCTAACCATCTCATCCTCTGTCATTCCTTTCCCCTCCTACCCTCAAAAAAGCATCAGAGTCTCTTCCAATGAGTTGGCTGTTCGCATCACATAGCCAAAGGATTGGAGCTTTAGCTTCAGCATCAGTCCTTCCAATGAATATTCAGGATGTTTTCCTTCAGCATTGACTGATTTGATCGCCTTGCTATCCAAGGGACTCTCAAGAGTCTTCACCAGCACTGCAGTTTAAAAGCATCAGTTCTTTATAGTCAGCCTTCTTTATAGTCCAACTCTCACATTCATACAGGACTACTGGAAAAACCACAGCTTTGACTATATGGACATTTATTGACAAGGTGATGTCTCTGTTTTTTAATAGGCTGTCTAGGTTTGTTATAGTCTTCTTCCAAGGAGCAAGTGTCTTTTAATTTCACATTAGATTCTAGCCAATTAACAATGTTGTGAAGTTTAAGGTGGACATCAGAGTGTTTTAGCCACACATTACATACATCCATTCTCCCTCAAACTCCCCTTCCATCCAAGATGCCACTTAATATTAAGCAGAATTCCCTGTGCTATACAGTAGGGCCATTTTGGTTATCCATTTTAAAAATAGCAAAATGTACATACTGCAGATGGTGATTGCAACCATGAAATTAAAAGACACTCCTTGAAAGAAAAGTTATGACCAACCTAGATAGCATATTAGAAAGCAGAGACATTATTTTGACAACAAGGGTCCATCTAGTCAAGGCTATGTTTTTTCCAGGGGTCTTGTATGGATGTGAGTTGAACTGTGAAGAAAACCGAGCACAGAAGAATTGATGTTTTTGAACTGTGGTGTTGAAGAAGACTCTTGTGAGTCTCTTGGACTGCAAGGAGATCCAACCAGTCCATCCTAAAGGAGATCAGTCCTGGGTGTTCATTGGAAGGACTGATGCTAAGGCTGAAACCCTAATACTTTGGCTCCTTCGTGCGAAGAGTTGACTCATTGGAAAAGACCCTGATGCTGGGAGGGATTGAGGGGCAGGAGGAGAAGGGGATGAAAGAGGATGAGATGGCTGAATGACATCACCAACTCGATGCACATGAGTTCGGGTGAACTCTGGGAGTTGGTGATGGACACGGAGGCCTGGGGTGCTGGGGTTCATGGGGTCGCAGAGTCGAACATGACTGAGCGACTGAACTAAATAAATACATGTGAAAAAATGCATAAAATTTTTGTCACTCAATGTGGATTTCATCTCTCTCAACAAATTACTATCTTGTTGTCTTCATAAAGTTGCTAGGATAAAGGAATTCCATAAAGAAATTCCAGGATACTCTTACAGAAAGACCCGTAGAGGGAAGATGTAGAATCAAGATGGTGATACCAAAAATAAGCATCACTGTTTATAAATCAAATAAAGTATTTCCCCCTATTTTTAAAGGCATCCATTGTTTAGTATTTTTTTTTATATTTATTGGTTTGTTTATTCTGGCTGGGGCTTCATTGCTGGGTCCTTGCTGCTGCGTGGACTTTTCTCTAGTTGTGATGAGCGGGGGCTGCTCTCTTGTGGTGCAGAGTTTATCCTTGCAGTGGCCTCTCTTGTTGCAGAGCACAGGCTCTAGGGCTCATGGGCGTCAGTAGTACTGGCACGTGGCCTCAGTAGTGGCGGCTCCTGGGTTCTGGAGCACAGACTCAATAGTTGTGGTGCACGGGCTTAGTTGCTCCACTGCATGTGGGATCTTTCCAGATCAGAGATTGAACCTGTGTCGTCTGCATTAGTAGGCAGACTTTTGTTTACTATTGAGCCACCAGGGAAGCTCCTCCCACTATTTTTAATTAAATAAGGCCATACATGAGCAGGTATTAGGATTTTTCTTATTTATAGCAAACATACTGGTACATCATAGATTTTTATTCATAATCTTCATGTATGCTTTGTATTTTTGCCCCATTGTAGCAATGTTTATTACTGTTATTTAGCCTAAAACTTTAATTACTTCAGTCATCTTATATTTATCCTTCCCACACACCTATACCTGAAAATCCTAGAGACTGGATCAGTATCACTAAGCATAAATGAACAGAACTCTGGTCCCTGAAGTAATCTACTATGCCTTTTGGTCTTTGGTTCATTAATACACACTTTTTTTGTTTAAACTAAAAATCCTGAAAATCAACTGGAGACTATTTCTAGAGTTTTTCAAGTTTTAGAATGTGTGAGTTTCTCTCAATATATTGATTTATGCTATTAAATTCTCCCGAATATCTTTAAAACTCACATTAGTGACTTCAAAGGCAACCTTTATAAAAATTTATGCATGTAACAGTGTAGGAAATGGTAACAATTAAAACCATGGAGCAACTAACACCACACACACACGCACACACACACACACACACACACACACACACACACGTGAGCACATGCACATTTAAGGTGTGTTCCCATATTTCTCTTCCATTCCAAGCTGTAAACTGAGTGTGTTGTGTGTATGAGTGTTAGTCACTCAGTCATATCCAACTTTTTGTGACCTCATGGACTGTAACTCACCAGGCTCCTCTGTCCATGAGATTTCCCAGGCAAGATTACTGTAGTGGGTTGCCACTTCCTTCTCCGGGGGAATTTCCCATCCCAGAAATCAAACCCAGGTCTCCATATTGCCTGCAGATTCTTTACTGTTTGAGCCACCAGGGGAGCCCATAAACTGAGTATGTGTGTGTATATATGTGTGTATATATATATATATATATATATATACATATATATATATATAGTAGGTGTTTCTGTGTCCATTACTGCAAACCATATGCTGCGATGTTTCAAGATGCTTTCATGTATTAACCTTTGTTACTTTTTAAAAATCTGTGTAGAGCAAGTAGTAGGAATGAAGCAAGGAAATAAAATTCACCTTTCTCACAATGCTTGAGCATTTTCATTTCCATACATCTTCAAAGAGTCTCAGCTAATTTGGGTTATGTTTCTATCACTATAGGTCGGCCCACCTATGCTAATTCAACTTTGCCTTAAGTAGCATAGATATCAAAAGTATCTCCTGCTGCTAAGTATATTGCACTCTTCATTAAGGACTGAGGGATATGTGTGCAAAGGTAATGAGTACCCATGTGGGTTTCACACCCATCATGAAATGAAAATGTCTTGTGTTTCCATGGCTGTTCCTTGTATGCCAATTTCAAAGCGTCTGCACTGTGTCTTTTGCCTCTCTCTCTTTCTTCTTGCCTCAAGTTTTTAATAAAATTTTCACTCTTAAGGTGATGATGATATATTTAAGTATTAGATACCTAAAAGAGGAATTTTATATTAACTACATATAACTGTAATACATTTAGTTTGGAAATACGTTTGCTACTCAATTTGTAGCTTATTTATTAAAGAAAATTATAGAATTAAGCAACTACCACTTTCCTAATCTAAGCAGTTTTGTTCCATAGATGGATCCCTGCAAGTATTCAGAAACTCCAGAGTTATTTCATCTGCCCTTATATAGCAAAAATATGTTTACATTTGTCAAAACAAGATTTTAAATTTACCAAAATAAGTAAACTAAATTTACGAAAATGATAATTTTGGCCATGTTTGCAATTAAGTTGATATAATATAAACCTAAATGAAGTGAAAGGCTGATGTACTACTATATATCCATCTCTAAAAATTATTTGTCTATTGTTCTTTATGTTTCTCATGCTTATAACTATACTTTTTAGAAAGAGAAAAGAAAAGAAAAGAATGAAGTTGGGCAAGGGAGAGACAAGGATTATTTACAGGGCTGTAGAACACCTTTGGGTTCACTAAAACCAGTGTCCACTTGTGTGGACAATGGGCCAGGAGTCAGTATTTTATTTTTACTTTCTTAGAGAATGAAGAGATATAGCTTAATCTGACTTTACATAGATTCAGGAGACATGCATCAAATTTCTGTGTTGAGATGTGTCTCAACTGTGGGGCCCAAAGCTGGCCTAGCCTAGACCCCCAAGGAGATCTCATTAAAAATAAGAACATGGAGCATTAGCCCTCCTGCAAGGAATTGTCCCAACCCAGAGATCAAACCCAGGTCTCTATTTAGAAAGCATATGCAATCATATAGTAAAAAAGAAAATTTACTGTATATGAGAAAATCATTTTTATTTTCAAATTCTATTTTGCATATATTTTCCTTATATCCTATTTCATTAAAGCAAATTTCTTAAGTGGTTAAGATGTGTATAAGAGACAGGGCCTAGCCTAGACCCCCAAGGAGATCTCATTAAAAATAAGAACATGGAGCATTAGCCCTCCTGCAAGGAATTGTCCCAACCCAGAGATCAAACCCAGGTCTCTATTTAGAAAGCATATGCAATCATATAGTAAAAAAGAAAATTTACTGTATATGAGAAAATCATTTTTATTTTCAAATTCTATTTTGCATATATTTTCCTTATATCCTATTTCATTAAAGCAAATTTCTTTAGTATTAGTATTCCATCTAGCTTTTTAGCTAGTTCCTAAACATTTTAAGACTTTTGAGCATTCTGTGCGGTGCTATAATCTATGTACTGGCTCTTACAAGGCAGAACTTTCTCTACAGTAAAAAATGTAGGGGGATTCACTTTCCAATTTCCTCATATATGAGAGTTAGTATCTTAATCCTAAGCCATGGTCTGAATGAGGAATACTAAGATGATATTTGCTTTTTTCTAGCGCCTTCAGTAGTCCAGTAGCATCGTCAGTGAGATTCAATTAAAGACCTTCTCACGAGCTTCCTTGTTCGCAAAGGCAGAACATACTCACCAAAAGTTTATTTTAATTGTTACTTTTAGAAGTAATTCGTGTTTTCATCTTTGTACTGTTTGCTAAAGAAGTAAAACAAAACAAAAACAAAGAAACCTCTACAACTTTGTAACTTGTCAGAGTTTCAAGTAGCTGGGCTTTTACATTGCTGCTGCCACCTAGTGGCTGCACAGTGAAAATCTATTAGCTTAGTTTTAGGAAATAAACTTGAGACTTGTCAAACCACTGCATGGTCAAGTTGATTTTCTTCTGTGTTAGTCCTCATTGTACGAGAAACATGCCCTAACAAACCAGAAGAAAACACTTCCCATGAAAAAGAATTCCAAGTCCTTCATTAACAAAGAAGAGAGAAGCTGATAAATTTCATTGACTGAATCAGAGAAGTATAACTTATCTAAATTTCATGTACGAATCTACAAAAGCCTCCCTTTTTTTTGGTGTGTTTAAGATTTTGCATTGTCATTTCAGGTAGTAGATGCACTGATCTCCACAGAGTAAAAGAAGAGTAAGGGGGAGAAATGAATTAAAACAGAGATGAGAAGTCTGAAATAAGCAACGTTTTGCCTTGTAATTAGTTGCTTACTAGGTCCTAGAAAGTGATGCTTATGATGATTGTTTTTTTGCTGTGGGCTTTCCCTCTACTCTTCTGTTCATACTCTCTGAAGGAAATAATTAAACATCTACAGATTAATGCCAGTTGTTCATCAAGTTGAGCAAATGAACCGACATCCTTAGAAATGATTATACAAAAAGGAGACTATCCTTCATGGTCTTCTAGGTAATCTGATGTAAGAATTAATTTATTAGCTAATTCTAAAGGAATAAGTGACCGCTTGCTTGATGTAGGATAAGTGTTTGGACGTGGAAGGGATGATTAGACTTGCATAATTTTAAGCAATGCAAAAACACAGGGGGAAAAAAATGCATGGTTGTATAATAAGGTAAAATGTCTGAAAAAGTTCTCAAAATTTCTAAAAGTATTTTGACCACTTTCAGTTTTACATTGCATTGGTTATAACTGTCAGATATTCAAGCTGCAAATGTCCTAAAACATCACTCTACACTCTGAATTTGTATTGCATGCAGTTCTTTGTCATGGGCAATATGGTATTGAAAGCCTATGATAGGGAGAAACAGATGATACATACTGTTCTAAATAGTGGAAAAGTAAAGGATAATAATAATTGAATATAATTCAGTCAATACTTGATGATATACCAATTAAGGTGCCGTAGTGAAAATAGAAGTAATTCCAAGTCTATTAAAGAGAAAATTTCATGCAGGGGATTATGATACAAGTAATGGAATACGTGAGAAACCTCAACCTCAAAATGAGCAGTTGTCAAAAGCTCTTAACAATCCTAGATTTCATCAGAAGGAGTCAATGTTACTCAAAAGAAGAGGTCAAAGCCAACCAAAAGAGTCCAATACACAGACTAGCCTGCCCTTCTCTTCTTATTCTCCAGTCTTACAACAGGGCCTTTAATTGGTTGAAAAAAAGTCTGAAGCCAGGCCTTATGGAAACCTGGAAATGCAACCTGCACACTTGATCATCTTTCAAAATAAAATACAGCCAAAAAAAAAAAAAGAGAGAAAGAGAGAAATGAATTCAGTAATACATACACCCATATATATTATATGGAGAAGGAAATGGCAACCCACTCCAGTATCCTTGCCTGGGAAATCCAATGATCAAAGGAGCCTGGTGGGCTACAATCCATGGATCATAAAGAGTCAGACATAATTTAGTGACTGAACCACCATCATCTACATATTATATATCCACACACAACTAAAATGGCCTAAAACAGACATCCATGTAATTACAATTGCAAGGCAGAGACATTTTGGAGCGAACATTATTCATTCATTCTCAGTGGATCATTGTTCCTTTTTACAGGATAGTTTTAGAAATGAGTGTCAAGTTTGAAATCACATCTGCTAAGTTAGGGTTTTGCTGCTTGGACTCTGCACTGTGTCCTCAAATAAGCATATATTAATGTAGTTCTTTGCCCTGTGTAAAAAAGCAGCCATATCCAAACAGAATAGGAAGAAAAGTCTAGAACTATTTCAAGTTTAATTTTTTATATATGAAAATAAAACAATGGTGATAATAATAATAAAGACTGAATCAAGGACTGGCACAAGTAAGCACAGTAAGGAACAGCTTAAGAGAACTGACAGTGGAACATAACCTGAGCCGTGAAGAAAGAGCAGACTCTAAAGAGAAAAGAGAAAGGCCAAGCATATTGCGGCAACAGTTCACGGCTAGATGGAGAGGAAACTCTGCAAAGGGTACAGTCAGGAAGAAGGAGGGGAAACTAGACAGCTGTAAAACTGAGGCGTGAAAAACAGACACACACAGTGTGAGAACGAGAGGGTGGACTGAATTGAGTGAGTAGCATTGAAACATAAACAGCACCATATTTAAAAGAGATAGCCAGTGGGGACTTACTGCAGCACTGTGTGATGCAGGGAGCTCAATCTAGTGCTCTGTGACAACCTAGAGGGGGAAGGATGGGGTAGGTTGGAGGACGTTCAAGAGGGAGGGGACATATGTATACCTACAGCTGACTTATGTTGATGTTTGGCAGAAGTCAACACAATATTGGTGTTGTCCAAGGAGTGGTGACTGTGCAGGCGGAGGAGGGCCAAGAAAAGCTACTCCATGTTCAAGGTCAGGAAGGGCGGCAGTGAGGAGATACCTCTCATTCAAGATAAGGAGCAGCGGCTGTGCTTTGCTGGAGCAGCCGTGAAGAGATACCCCACGTCCAAGGTAAGAGAAACCCAAGTAAGATGGTAGGTGTTGCAAGAGGGCATCAGAGGGCAGACACACTGAAACCATACTCACAGAAAACTAGTCAGTCTAATCACACTTGGACCACAGCATTGTTTAACTCAGTGAAACTAAGCCATGCCCATGGGGCCACCCAAGATGGGCCATCATGGTGGAGAGGTCTGACAGAATGGGGTCCACTGGAGAAGGGAATGGCAAGCCACTTCTGTATTCTTGCCTTGAGAACCCCATGAACAGTATGAAAGGCAAAATGATAGGATACTGAAAGATGAACTCCCCAGGTCAGTAGGTGCCCAATACCCTTCTGTAGATCAGTGGAGATATAACTCCAGAAAGAATGAAGGGTTGGAGCCAAAGTAAAAACAATACTCAGTTGTGGATATGACTGGTGATAGAAGCAAGGTCTGATGCTGTAAAGAGCAATGTTGCATAGAAACCTGAAATGTTAGGTCCATGAATCAAGACAAATTGGAAGTGGTTAAACAGGAGATGGCAAGAGTGAACACCGACATTATAGGGATCAGCAAACTAAAATGGACTGGAATGGGTGAATTTAACTCAGAGGACCATATATCTACTAGCAAGATCCAAAGCTGCAAAGAGCAATATTGCAAAGGAACCTGGAATGTCAGGTCCATGAATCAAGGCAAATTGGAAGTGGTCAAGCAAGAGATGGCAAGGGTGAACGTTGACATTATAGAAATCAGCAAACTAAAATGGACTGGAATGGGTGAATTTAACTCAGATTCTGTATTACTCCATATTAATTTTTGGAATGGGATCCCAATGTCCTGTAAGTTCTTTTTCAAAAACTATAAAAGTTCTTAATATAAGCTCTCTGCCAATGAGTCAACAAAAATAAGTATCCATGGCCACATATCTTCCAAAGCAAATCTTGTATTTATTTGAAAAATGTTTTTAGGTATGTACCTCTGTGTGCTTAAAATTTTTGTTACACTCTCCATTGCATGATGAGAGGAGCAAAAGAAAGTGTTTATTTGAGACTTAAATAATGACACCTTTTCCTAATGATGAGATTTACTTCATGGCTGGGTAGATGATTTTCAACTTTATTATAGACAGAGTTTTTATCAAATATTTATATAAAATACCACCTTTAACTGAATGAAAAATAGTTGAGTCTGAAGGATTGAGTTTATAAAGAAATCAAAAAGACTTCATAGATAAGAAAACAGGCCATCATTTAACTTGTATTTATGCTTGTTTCTTGGCCCCTGGTTTTCTTGCCACCTTTACTTTTGGTATTACAATCAGGAGAAATAACTCAGAATACATCATTTTCTTTTCAAAGCAAGGGTATGA
>SJYC01089364.1:0-10791 GCA_006408675.1 Madoqua kirkii
AAAGAAAGCTTTTTATCCATAAGTAATGGATCATATTTGTATTTATGCAACATACTTTTGACTATTGATATATTTTTTAAAAGTAAAATGAATAGCAGAAGAACCCCAACCTGGTCTTTGTTTTTCTGCAATATGTTGAATATCTAAGACAAAAATCCAGCAAATATATAAAAATGTTTGAGTTTCGTAGGACAGTGGGATGTTAAGATCTTTTATTGGAAAGTGTGATTGGCATCAGTAAGGTTTTTATCAGCACTTCCAAATCCACAGATTGTGTGTGATAGAGGCTGTGGATAAAAAGGAGTAGACTCCAGACAGCTTGATGTGTAACTATGTACCTCCTCCCTAAAAGTGATTCTCAAGTAAGATCAAAAACATTTTTTAAGGCATTTAAAAAATTCTTCTAATGTAATAACATCATTTTCACTTTTATATTCCATTTTCATTTGTTAATTTATTTTATTATTTTTTCTTCAAAGAGAGGAGCAAGGACATACCTTTCCCACCATCAGACTCTCCTGAGTGTACTCCTAGTCTTATCAGTTCTCTAAAATTTGCCATATCTCAAATCCACACAACTGAGTTTGTGCAAGCCACTAGGGAGAGCAAAGGGAAGGAAACAAGCAAGTGGGCAGAAAAAAAACTCTGAGGGTTGTTTGAGGAAGCAGCCTTCCCAGACAAATGACTGGACTTTTCCTAGAAATCTTTATCTCTGAAATGCACAGGCCATCCAGCTAGTTGAAATAAAGTAGATGGAAGCTGCCTGGTGATTCTTTGCAAACACTTAAAGATTCATGCAAAGTAACTATCAAACTACTGCCCAATTGCACTCATCTCACATGCTAGTAAAGTGATGCTCAAAAATCTCCAAGCCAGGCTTCAGCAATACGTGAACCATGAACTTTCTGATGTTCAAGCTGATTTTAGAAAAGGCAGAGGAACCAGAGACCAAATTGCCAACATCCACTGGATCATGAAAAAAGCAAGAGTTCCAGAAAAACATCTATTTCTGCTTCATTGACTATGCCAAAGCCCTTGATTGTGTGGATCACAATAAACTGTGGAAAATTCTGACAAAGATGGAAGTACCAGACCACCTGACCTGCCTCTTGAGAAATCTGTATACAGGCCAGGAAGCAACAGTTAGAATTGGACATGGAACAACAGACTGGTTCCAAATAGGAAAAGGAGCACGTCAAGGCTGTATATTGTCACCCTGCTTATTTAACTTCGATGCAGAGTACATCATGAGAAACACTGGACTGGAAGAAACACAAGATGGAATCAAGATTGCTGGGAGAAATATCAATAACCTCAGATATGCAGATGACACCACCCTTATGGCAGAAAACAAAGAGGAACTAAAAATCCTCTTGATGAAAGTGAAAGTGGAGAGTGAAAAAGTTGGCTTAAAGCTCAACATTCAGAAAACAAAGATCATGGCATTCGGTCCCATCACTCCATGGGAAATAGATGGGGAAACAGTGGAAACAGTGTCAGACTTTATTTTGGGGGGCTCCAAAATCACTGCAGATGGTGATTGCAGCCGTGAAACTAAATGATGCTTACTACTTGGAAGGAAAGTTATGACCAACCTAGATACCACATTAAAAAGCAAAGACATTTCTTTGCCAACTAACGTAAGTCTAGTCAAGGCTATGGTTTTTCCTGTGGTCATGTATGGATGTGAGAGTTGGACTGTGAAGAAAGCTGAGCACCGAAGATTTGATGCTTTTGAACAGTGGTGTTGAAGACTATTGAGAGTCCCTTGGACTGCAAGGAGATCCAACCAGTCCATTCTGAAGGAGATCAACCCTGGGATTTCTTTGGAGGGAATGATGCTAAAGCTGAAACTCCAGTACTTTGGCAACCTCATGCGAAGAGTTGACTCACTGGAAAAGACTTTGATTCTGGGAGGGATTGGGGGCAGGAGGAGAAGGGGACGACAGAGGGTGAGATAGTTGAATGACATCACTGACTCCATGGACGTGAGTGTGAGTGAACTCCGGGTGTTGGTGATGGACAGGGAGGCCTGGCTTGCTTCGATTCATGGGATTGCAAATAGTCAGACACGACTGAGCAAGTGAACTGAACTATTAGCATATAGATCAACTCATTAAATAACTACTGTAGGATTTAATCACTAGTTTTCCTTAGCTTGCTCAAAATAACATTTTGAAATGTCATTTAAGTCATTTGGCTGATTTCAAATTATATTTTTCAAATGGTCCAGGCCACATTTATCTGCTGGAAGTTTGAACCTAAACTTTACTCAATAAATCAGTGATTCTATCCTAATCATTTTTGATCTTTCTTTTTTTATATAGAAGGTAGTTGTAATAATTGCACATGGCAAAAAATGGCAAAAATGATGTTTTAGTTTGCCAAACATGCAACTCTACTATCAAAAAACATACAGAATTGATTTGATTTCTTACTTTTCCTGAACTAAGGGTAGGGGAAAACAGCAGGTTAATTTTCTTAAAAAAAAAAAAAGAAAAAGCCAGAAATATAAGAATAACAAGATACCAATCTAAAGCAAAATTAGGAGATTCTGCAAGCATTGTTTTCAGGAATTTGTATATGACTGGAGTAGGTTGATTGTTTTAAATGACTGTAGTTATACAGGTTCACCCACTAGCTCTATGATTCTGCAGCTCTTCACATGAAGAGTTGAATCTAGTTTGACCCCATGACATGTATTATTCAGTAGAGGAGGAGGAAGTGATGATGTGCTAGCCTGAGCCAAGACCTCAATGGCCTTGAACACTTTCACTCATTTCCTAGGAAACCTCACACTGACGTATAAAAGAGCCCAGAAGTTATGGCTCTGGGTAGAGGATGAGAAGATGTGAAGGAAAGCTCAGGAGCTTCAGAGCAGGCAGCAAATAAATTTCAAAAAGCAGCTGATCACAATGTTAAACCCCAACCCAAAGTCATCAGATTTTCTCAATTGATTGCAGCCTAAATTGCCAGTCGAAATAATTATGAGCTAAATATGTATTTACTTTTTTAAGCTACTCAGCTTTCATGTGGTTTGTTATGAATAATTAGTTAATTAATTAAGTGTATAGGTAATTGTGGAAGAGACTGTCGAATATCCTTTATTTTTGCCACAAGAACTCTGATTTTTAGTGGATTATCACTCAAAATAAATCCTTCTTTTCCCAGCCTCCACTACATCTAGGGATAACCATATGATTAAGTTCCAGTTGTGCATGCTAAGTCACTTCAGTCATGTCCAACTCTTTGCAACCCTATGGACTGAAGCCTGCCAGGCTCCTCTGTCCATGGGATTTTCCAGGCAAGAATACTAGAGTGGGTTGCTATTTCCTTCTCCAGGGGATCTTCTCAACCTAGGCATTGAACCCTCATCTCTTATGTCTTCTACATTGGCAGGCAAGTTCTTTACCACTCGTGCCACTTGGAAAACTCCAGTCAATAATATATGAAAAAGAAAAATTGTAAGAAATTGTCATGAAGTCTACTTTAAAAAAAGTTTAAGCCTTCTATTCTTCAATTGTTCTTTCTGTTTCCCAGAATATGATTTTGATAGCTTTAATTAAAATAGTCATCTGGAACCATGAAATATTCCTGATGATTGCTATGGAAGAAAAGAGAAGCTAGATTGCTTATTTTATCTAGGAGTTACCATTTCACCTTAATAGATTTCAGGTAAACAAAATAGTTACAACAGAATATTATCCATTAGATTAGTGAATTTTTTTAAGTCTTGCAATATCAAGTATTGTTGAGTTTGTAAAACAAAATCTTTATATACTTCTGAAGAAATTGAAAGACTACAATGTTTAGCATTTTGACAATATCTAATGAAATTAAAAAATTTATTCCCCTTTGTCTCCATAATTCTACTTCTGGATAATACATGCTTATTAAAGATTTTTACACATCTAGTACTGAGGATTTATTCTCACTATGATTATCCAGCAAAACGAACCAGATTTTCCTGGAGAAGTGGTTAATTTCAGGGCTGGGGCAGAGAAATTGCAAAATAATCCTAGAGCAACTTGTGGTACCATAATGTAAGAGAGTTTTGGGTTTTTTTAATATGGACATTATAAAAAATTGAAATGAAGGTAATGATCTGAAAGAGCTCCATATGGCCAAATCTGTAACAATTTAATTGGCAAAAATAGCAGTAATATTTGATTAGAACTATGCAACAAAACAAATATCCAATATCCATGAGTCAATATTGATATACACGGAATAAAGGACTGTCTGTTTTCTCAGAAGAATTTCAATTAATACATATACCAGTGAAAAAGGATATAGAAAATCATTATTGGGAAATCACAGTAATAACTGTTGAAAACAAGAACTGGAAGCATGTGCTAAGGGTGAGATTTTGAAGATAAATAGGTTGTTTATACATTCTTAAAGTATCTTTTTCCAAGGAATTGACTGATTTCCAGAGGAATATTATGATTTGAGAGCTTCCCTGGTGGCTCAGTGGTAAAGAATATGCTTGCCAATGCAGGAGACAAGGATTTGATCCCTGGGTTGGGAAGATCCCCTGGAGAGGGAAATGGCAAACCACTCCAGTATTCTTGTCTGGGAAATCTCATGAACAGAGGAACCTGGTGGGCTATAGTCACTGGAGTTCCAAGAGTCTGACATGACTTAGAGACTAAACAACATTATAACTTTATAGCTGAAATATTTGGCAGAATATTGTTGCTCTTTAAATAATCAAAGTAAGGTCACTACTAATAAGACATATTATTGACATTATACACCTCCTGATATAAAATGATGAGAAGGGCAGAACAGTGTCATCCTTGCTAGCAAGGCAGTTTCAATCTAATCATGACTAAATATCAGAAAATCCCTAATCATGGGACATTGTGTCTGGCAAGTAAACTAAAATATTTCAAGGTCATGAAACACAAGGAAAGAGTGAGGAATTGTCATAGATTAAAATCTAAGGATACATGAACATTAAATAGGATAGGTAATCCTGGATGGAATTCCGGGAAAGGAAAAGGTTATTAGAGGAAAACACTATAGAAATTTGAAGAGATTCTGTAGATTCTATACTTAGTTAATATTGTACTAATATTAATGTTTGTTTCAGTACTCATACTGTGGTTAGGTAAGATGTTAACATTAGGGCAAGCTGACTGAAAGGAATATAGAAAAACTCTCTTCCATTTTGGCAGATTTTCTACAAGTCTAAAGTTATTTGAAACAAAATATTAAAATTATTTCAAAATTAACTAATAACATAAATATGAGATTACCCTTGAAGCAATGGCTTGTCATTATGAACAACTCAAATAACTATCTATGAAAATGGTTATAGTTATATATTTCAGGATAAAATATAGTAGTTAAACCAAAT
The DNA here is from genome assembly GCA_006408675.1 of Madoqua kirkii. Classification (NCBI taxonomy): domain Eukaryota; kingdom Metazoa; phylum Chordata; class Mammalia; order Artiodactyla; family Bovidae; genus Madoqua; species Madoqua kirkii. The sequence goes on from SJYC01089364.1 coordinate 5,366, forward strand.
GATTTTTACTGCCTTTATTGATGTTAATATAAATAAGCCTATAAATCAGATTTGATTTAAAGATGAATTTAAAATAATTTCATGTTATTTAATTAAAGATTATGTGCTTATGGTATACATCCATACTCAGTCGTGTCCAGCTCTTTGCGACCCCATGGATTGTAGCCTGCCTAACTACTCCATCCATGGGATTTTCCAGGCAAGAGTACTGAAGTGGGTTTTCATTTCCTTCTCCAAGGGATCTTCCTGACCCAGTGGTTAAACCTGGGTCTCCCTCATTGGAAGCAGATGTTTTACCATCTGAACCAAGAGGGAAGCAATTAAAGATTGAAAATATGCCAAAAAAAAAGCCACATAAATATGTTGTCTATGGATAGATACATACAGTAATAGTAGATAACATGCTGGGGAAGTATAAACACCAACTTCAGCGTAGTTTTTGCATCTGGAAAGAGAAAGAGGAATGTGCTAATGAAAAGGACACAAAAGGCTTAAAACCTATCATTATGTATTTATTTTTAAGTTAAAAAAATTGAAACAAGCATTGAAAATGTTAGGATTTTGCTAGGAGCTGTGTGAAAGGTACATAGATATTGCTCCTTTTATTATTTGCAAAAATTTTATATGTTTGAAAATGCCAAAAGAATTTTAAAAGAGCAAAGTATAAGATGAAAAGGATAACAAGAAACTCAGAAAATAAAATAGTACTCTGAAAGATAGCTGTCATGAGTGCCTAAATTCAGCTCATCACATAGAGAGTACAAAGACAGAATATAAAAGTAGTAAGACTTGGTAACATTATATATATGTATATAATATAAAGCTAAATATAGCTTTAATATAAAATCTTTCTAAGACTTCAAATCTAAAGAGTTTGAGTATGCTGATAGGTCATATTGAATGACAAGAAGGGCAAATGTGATATTAGATTTTTCTTATTTTATTTCTACTTTATTCTACGTTACAATACAGTATTGGTTTTGCCATACATGGACATGAATCAGCCACAGGTGTAAGAAGAGACAAAAATGGCTATCAGGAAGTTTGAAATTTAAGATTAGCCCTCATGGAAGGGATAATGAATGGACTGGAAGGGGGAAAGAAAAAATCAATGCTATAGTTTCTGCAGAGCAAAAGAATATAGAAGCAAGAACAAAAGAAAAGGAGAAGCAAACAAATGTGGGAGCAAAGGTGAGTAAGAGAACCTGAATGCAAAGTATTTAAGGAATTGCACTAAAGCAAACATTTTCAAGTAAAAATGATAACAGAGCTAAAGATTTGCAATGGAACCAAAAGGGTAATGGAAAAGAAGAATACATGCTAAGTTGTTTCAGTCATGTCTAAATCTTTGTAACCCTATGGATTTTAGCTCTCCAGGATCCTATGTCAGTGGGATTCTTTAGCCAAGAATACTGGAGTGGATTATCATGCCCTCCTCCAAGGGATCTTCTCAACCCAGGGATTGAACCTGCATCTCTTAGTCTGCTGTAATGGCAGACAGGTTCTTTATCCCAAGCCCCACTTGGGAAACCCCAGAAAGAATAGGATATTTTAAAAAGTACTTGCTTGGGTAAGATATATCTATAAATATTTCCTAATACCAAGTCTTGAGAGAAAAACATATTACTGAAAGAAATTAAGGAAGACCAAAGTCAATTTGAAAGGCTTCTCATTTTCATAGATAGAAAGATTTATATAAAATTGGCAATCCTTCCCAAATTTATCTACAGATTCAATGCAACCCCACAGAAACTCATAGCTATCTTATTTATAGATACTGATAAGCTAATCCTGAAATTCCCATGGAAATGCAAGGGATCCAGAACAGTCATAAATTCTGGAAAAGGAAGAGCAACATTTCTGATTCATATTTCTTATTTTCGAAACCTACTACAAAGTTGTAATAAGCCAGTATAGTACTGATGTGATAAAACTTATAATTTGAGTATATGTAACATGAGTTTGGGTGAACTCCGGAAGTTGGTGATGGACAGGGAGGCCTAGCGTGCTGCGGTTCATAGGGCTGCAAAGAGTCAGACACGACTGAGTGACTGAATTGACTGACTGATCATTCTGTTGATAAGCTTGATGTTGACCTAATGTAAATTTTCTGCAAAGCAATCAATAAATGTAACATAATTACAGTGAAAATTCCAGAGACTTTTTTGTTAAAGTCTTCAAGTATATTTTTTAAAGTGGCAAGAATACAAACACAATGACAAGCACAAAGCATAGGAAAGATATTAAATAAACACTTTATTAGCGGTAGCAGATAGACAAAAAAAGGTGCGAGTGTTTAATGAGCTTCTCTCATAATTTATTTTTCATTTTTCTTCTCTGACTTAAAGAAAAAAAAAAGTATAGTCAGAGAGCTTAAAGTTTGTCAGTCAAAAGGCATCTAAGTATCTGTGTTGCTCTCTAAGGTTCTGAAAACCAAGTGTGTTCCTTAACTCAATATTAATGATAAAAGTTGATACAAAGGACGTGAATGCATTAAATAGAAAAGTATTTCTAAATACAGATCTCATACGTCTATTGGCATGAAATCTAAAAATCATTTGTTGTTTTTCAGTTGCTAAGTTGTGTCTGTCTCTTTGCGACCCCACAAACTGCAGCATGTCAGGCTTCCCTCTCCTTCACTATCTCCTGGAGTTTGCTCAAACTCATGTCCATTGAATCGATGATTCCATACAACTGTCTCATTCTCTGTCATCCCCTTCTCTTCCTGCCTTAAGTCTTTCCAAGCATCAGGGTCTCTTCCAATGAGTCAACTCTTCTTATCAGGTGGCCAAAGTACTGGAGCTTCAGCATCAATCCTTGCAATAATATTCAGAGTTGATTTCCTTTAGGATTGACTAGTTTGAGCTCCTTGCTGTCCAAGGGACTCCCAAGAGTCTTCTCCAGCACCACAGTTAGAAAGCATCATTTATTTGGTGTTCATTCTTCTTTATAGTCCAACTCTCACATCTGTACATGACTAATGGAAAAACCATAGCTTTGACTATATCAACCTTTGTTGATAGTGATGTCTCTGCTTTTTAATACACTGTGTAGCGTTTGTGATAGCGCTCCTTTCAAGGAGCAAACATGTTTTAATTTCATGGCTACAGTCTCTGTCCACAGTGATTTTGGTGCCCAAGAAAAGAAAATTTGTCACTGCTTCTCTTGTTTCCCCTTCTATTTCCCATGAAGTGATAGGACTGGATGCCATGAGCTTAGTTTTTTTAATGTTAAGTTTTAAGCCAGCTCTTTCACCTTCCTCAAGAGTTTATTTCCTCTTCACTTTCTGCTATTGGAGTGGTATCATCTACATAGCGGAGGTTGTTGATATTTCTCCTGGCATTCTTGATTCCAGTTTGTGATTCATCCAGCCCAGCATTTTGCATGCTGTAATCTGCAAAGAAGTTAAATAAGCAGAGTGACAATGTACAGCCTTGACATACTGCTTTCCCAATTTGAACCGATTATCACTTCCAGCTGCAAATTCTAATACTTGTTTGCCTTCTTACTAGGCTATACAAAGATCATTTGTGCCTGAGACCAAAAGATGACCTTATCTTTAGATAGATAGTAAGTAATAAAATTTTATTCCAAGAAATACAGAGAACTTCTCACACATCTTTAGTGGTCTAAAATGCTTTCCTAATAATAAAAATGAGGTTCTGCTAGCAGCAGTAACATTGAAGAATAAGAGTTCTGAAAAATATGGTGTACTATCTGAGGTCTAATTTAATATCAAAGTTATACCCAAATTATTAAAATTAGGCATTTTAAACTCAAATCTAAGTATTTTTATTGATATAAAGAAAATCAATAACTTCTAACTGTGTGAATTTTAACTGACTTAAATTCCATTTAATATAAGATAAAATAAGACTTCCAGCAATTTTTGCTTTATGTTCTCAGATATGTTCATATGATAGACCATATCAGAATAAGGGTCTCCCAAATGGCTCAGTAGTAAAGAATTTGCCTGCCAAGCAAGAGAGGCAGGTTAAATCCTTCAGTTAGGAAAATCCCTTGGAGAGTGAATGGCAACGTACTTCAGCATTCTTGCCTGGGACACCCCATGGACAGAAGAGCCTGGTGTAGTACAGAACATGGTATTGCAAAGAGTCTAAACAACTCAGTTGTTGTTTGCAGCTAAACAACAACATATCAAAATAAACATATGAACAAACTCCTAAAAAATTCCCTCTTTTAGCCAACAGAATAAGAGTATTCACACTTAAACCAATAGAGATGTGGAGGATTCGAGAGAATGCCTCATCAGTATGAATGTTATTTCCTTGGAAGGCTAGTTAGAGATAAAATGTGACACACAAGATGAATAAAATGGGCACAGATTAATCATGAGAAGATATAATTTCTTTAGATTTCATTTGACTTTGGATTAGTAATTAAATTAACCAAGCATTCTAAAATTTGTAAGAAAGGTATCAATTCAGCTCAGTTCAGTCACTCAGACATGTCCAACTCTTTGCGACCCCATGAATTGCAACACGCCAGGCCTCCTTGTCCAACACCACCTCCCAGAGTCCACTCAGACTCATATCCATCGAGTCGGTGATGCCATCCAGCCATCTCATCCTCTGTCGTCCCCTTCTCCTCCTGCCCCCAGTCCCTCCCAGCACCAGAGTCTTTTCCAGTGAGTTGACTTTTCACATGAGGTGGCCAAAGTACTGGAGTTTCAGCCTCAGCATCAATCCTTCCAAAGAATATCCAGGACTGATCTCCTTTAGAATGGACTGGTTGGATGTCCTTGCAGTCCAAGGGACTCTCAAGAGTCTTCTCCAACACCACAATTCAAAAGAATCAATTCTTCAGCACTCAGCTTTCTTCACAGTCCAACTCTCTCATCCATAGGTGACCACTGGAAAAACCATAGCCTTGACTAGATGAACCTTTGTTGGCAAAGTAATGTCTTTGCTTTTCAATATGCTATCTAGGTTGGTCATAACTTTTCTTCCAAGGAGTAAGCGTCTTTTAATTTCATGGCTGCAGTCACCATCTGCAGTGATTTTTGAGCCCCCCAAAATAAAGTCTGCCACTGTTTCCACTGTTTCCCCATCTATTTCCCATGAAGTGATGGGACCAGATGCAATGGTCTTCGTTTTCTGACTGTTAAGCTTTAAGCCAACTTTTTCACTCTCCTCTTTCACTTTCATCAAGAGACTTTTTAGTTCCTCTTCACTTTCTGTCATAAGGGTGATGTCATTTGCATATCTGAGGTTATTGATATTTCTCCCAGCAATCTTGATTCCAGCTTATGCTTCTTCCAGCCCAGCGTTTCTCATGTGTACTCTGCATATAAGTTAAATAAGCAGGGTGACAATATACAGCCTTGACATATTCCTTTTCCTATTTGGAACTAGTCTGTTGTTCCATGTCCAATTTTAACTATTGCTTCCTGATCTGCATATAGG
>SJYC01089365.1:0-12460 GCA_006408675.1 Madoqua kirkii
ACAAAACTGATAACAAATACCAAAAAGCACTCATTAAAAGTCTAGGGTAAAGGTTAAGCTCCCCAAACGACAATATTTTTTTAAAAAGTCACAAAAAAGATAAAATATATATCTGAAGTTTGCTTTAAAAAGAGGGGCTTTTTTTTTTGCAAGGTAATCAGTTCAGTTCAGTCGCTGAGTCGTGGTCGACTCTTTGCAACCCTATGAATTGCAGCACGCCAGGGCTCCCTATTCATCAACATCTTCCGGAGTTCATTCAGACTCATGTCCATCGAGTCAGTGATGCCCTCCAGACATCTAATCCTCTGTCGTCCCCTTCTCCTCCTGCCCCCAATCCTTCCCAGCATCACAGTCTTTCCAATGAATCAACTCTTTGCATGAGGTGGCCAAAGTACTGGAGCTTCAGCTTTCGCATCATTCCTTCCATAGAAATCCCAGGGCTGATCTCCTTTAGCATGGACTGGTTGGATGTCCTTGCAGTCCAAGGGACTCTCAAGAGTCTTCTCCAACACCACAATTCAAAAGAATCAATTCTTCAGCACTCAGCTTTCTTCACAGTCCAACTCTCTCATCCATAGGTGACCACTGGAAAAACCATAGCCTTGACTAGATGAACCTTTGTTGGCAAAGTAATGTCTTTGCTTTTCAATATGCTATCTAGGTTGGTCATAACTTTTCTTCCAAGGAGTAAGCGTCTTTTAATTTCATGGCTGCAGTCACCATCTGCAGTGATTTTTGAGCCCCCCAAAATAAAGTCTGCCACTGTTTCCACTGTTTCCCCATCTATTTCCCATGAAGTGATGGGACCAGATGCAATGGTCTTCGTTTTCTGACTGTTAAGCTTTAAGCCAACTTTTTCACTCTCCTCTTTCACTTTCATCAAGAGACTTTTTAGTTCCTCTTCACTTTCTGTCATAAGGGTGATGTCATTTGCATATCTGAGGTTATTGATATTTCTCCCAGCAATCTTGATTCCAGCTTATGCTTCTTCCAGCCCAGCGTTTCTCATGTGTACTCTGCATATAAGTTAAATAAGCAGGGTGACAATATACAGCCTTGACATATTCCTTTTCCTATTTGGAACTAGTCTGTTGTTCCATGTCCAATTTTAACTATTGCTTCCTGATCTGCATATAGGTTTCTGAAGAGGTGAGGTGGTCTGGTAGTCCCATCTCTTTTAGAATTTTCCACAGTTTATTTTGATCCACACAGTCAAAGTCTTTAGCATAGTCAGTAAAGCAGAAATAGATGTTTTTCTGGAACTCTCTTGCTTTTTTGATGAGGCAGTGTGTGTTGACAATTTGATCTCTGGCTCCTCTGTCTTTTCTAAAACCAGCTTGAACATCTGGAATTTCACAGTTCACATATTGCTGAAGATGGGGATAAATACAATATTTGAAATGCTATTCAATGCCTTTTAAAATTCTTAAAATTGAGTTTTAACTTTCAAGCTCATTGAATGAAAACATAAGGAATGATTTGCAAAAGATTTTTCAAACAAATATGTCAATAATGATTGATTCCATTGCTATCATGTGACTAATAAAGAGAAGAATGTCTCTTGTCATGTAAACCTCAAGTATTTTGTTGAATTACTTGAAGCTTTCCAATGGAAGAAAAAATATTTCATTTTACCAATTTTTTTTCCAGAAAGAAGTGCATAGATTCTTACATTTTATTTTTTCTATGGTATAGAAAGAGCAGAAAATTAAAACTATAAGACTGTAACTTTAGTGTGGAGATTCCTTAAAAAAACTGGGAATAGAACTGCCTTATGACCCAGCAATCCCACTGCTGGGCATACACACTGAGGAAACCAGAATTGGTGTATCCCAGTGTTCATCGCAGCACTGTTTATAATAACCAGGACATGGAAGCAACCTAGATGGCCATCACCAGATGAATGGATAAGAAAGCTGTCGTACATATACACAATAGAGTATTACTCAGCCATTAAAAAGAATACATTTGAATCAGTTCTAATGAGGTGGATAAAACTGGAACCTATTATCCAGAGTGAAGTAAGCCAGAAAGAAAAACACCAATACAGTATATTAACGCATATATATGGAATTTAGAAAGATGGTAACAATAATCCTGTATGTGAGACAGCAAAAGAGACACAGATGTATAGAACCGTCTTTTAGACTCTGTGGGAGAGGGTGGGATGATTTGGGAGAATGGCACTGAAACATGTATAATATCATATATGAAACGAGTTGCCAGCCCAGGTTCAATGCATGATACTGGATGCTTGGGACTGGTGCACTGAAATGACCCAGAAGGATGGTATGGGGAGGGAGGTGGGAGGGGGTTCAGGATGGGGAACACATGTATACCTGTGGTGGACACATGTTTATGTATGGCAAAACCAACACAGTATTGTAAAGTAATTACCTTCCAGTTAAAATAAATGTTTATATTAAAAAAAGACTGTAACTTTGTTTATTCAGTCATGTCCCTTCTTTCTCTGTATTATGTATATATATATAGCACTGTTTTCTAGGTCAGAGTGTCTGTATTTTGTATTTGTATCTTTGGTTTCTAGTATAGCAATAGGTTTCCCTAGCATTTCCTGGCAGGTTCTACCCTGTAATTTTTCTTCCTAATGAGAGAAATGAAATCAAACATTTTTTGATCTGCCAAAGTATCTATCTGTCAAAATTAAACCATTTACACTATTTTGAGTAGCATTAAGTCCTTCCTTAAGCCATTTTATTTTATATGCTCAACATAACACACAGATGCATGGATTATTATGATTTTTGTTTGATTTCTTGTATTTTGTTTTCCTGAGACCCTAGCCTCATACATTTGCTTTATATTATAGCATATGAGTTGTTTTCCAACTGAAAAAAATAGTATTACTTAGTTATTTTCATGATTTTGCCATGCCTAATATGTCTACAATTTATATAACTACCTATTATAGTCAGAACATGAAAAAACTTCCTTGAATTGTTTTTATTAATTACTTCATATCACAGCAACAACAAAAAAAATCTCCCAGAATTTCTTGCAGTTTGATTTATGCCTTGCTTGTTACCTCTTGTTAGTTCTGTCTTGCTCCAGTCATCCTTTTTGACCCAATGACAATTAAAATCTATTCTATGCTTTGCCTGCTGGTTTTACATCTTAAAGCAGGGTCAGAAACCTTTTTTAAATAAAGGGTCATATAATAAATATTTCAGGCTTTGTGGACAATGTGATCTCTGTCACAGTTACTCAGCTCTGCTTCTGTAGCGTGCATGCTGCTATAAACATGATGAAACAAATGAGCGTGGCTATGGTTCAAGCAAACAAAACAACACAAAAAGAAGAGAGTCTGATTTTGGACTACGGTCTATAGTATACTGTTTTAAAGCATTAAAATGGAAAGCAACAAAATTTTGTAAAGCAATTATCTTTCAATTAAAAAATAAATACATTAAAAAAAGATCTTAACTTTTCTGTGTCATTTTTGAGATGCGGTCAGCTATAAGTAAGGAACTGTCCACACTTCCTCTCAAAAAGAGATCATTACGTCTCTCAAGAATTTTAAATTAATAGAATGTTTTTCTTCATGTAAGATAAAGGCCAAAAGATAATGGTCAGTACTGCTACACAAGCTCAAAATGTTATTCTGTATTCAAATCTCTTGATCTGGTTTGTAGACCATTGGCATTTGACCCTTGGAATCACAAGATGGGTCCTCTAGCTCAAGGCATCCTTTCTATGTAGGAAGAAGGTGGAAAGGCCAAGGAAATAGGAAGAAATACTTGTCTAGCTGAATTTTCCTTCTTTATAAAGTGCATATCAGATCTGTAGTTAACAATTTCTGTTTATATCTTGTAGGCAAGAACTGAATCATATAGCACCTGTAATAACAAAAAAGGAAACAAAAATAAAAGAAAGAAGTTAGTTTACTTATTTTTGTTAAAATAATATTTTGAATCTTTATTTCTTATAGGAAAAAATAGATATGCAGCAGCAGTGAATGTCACTCTTCTTCCAAAGAAGTAACTCACTTTTCCAAGTCAAATAGCTTAGTATTTCTCTCATATTCCCACTGTTTCTAATCAGACCTAAGCTTTAAAACCACTTTTTCTTAAAGTAGCCTGATTTTCACCTTCTGAGTATATGTGGTACTTAGAGACAACATTTTTTAATATTACCTAGATGAAAATCCCTCTCAAGTGTAAGAGGAGACATCTCCTTTACTCTTCATCTACATAACTGATAAAATAATATACCTACTAATTATGGTGAGGCTTGCCTGGTGGCTCAGTTAGTAAAGAATCCACCTGCCAATACAGAAGAAGAACCACCAGTTCAATCCCTGGGCCAGGATCGATCCCTAGAGAAGGGCATGGTAACCTACTCCAATATTCTTGCCTAGAGAATCCCATGGACAGAGAAGCCTGGTGGGCTGCAGTCCATAGAGTTACAAAGAGACAGACACTACTGAAGCAACTTAGCACGCATGTTCCTCACTTTGACATAGCATATTATGTGGTTTACATGATTTATTAAACTAGTCTTATGGATTATTACTATAATTAGAGTATTTCTAAATTTTGTAGTAACCACAAGCATATTTATTAATATATAATTCCACACAAAAGTATAAATGTATTTTTAAGATAAATTTCTAGAAATGGAATTGCCAAGTAAGAGAATATTTTATTTACAAGTTTAATAGATGCTACATATTTGTTGTTGTTTTTATCATTGAGACTGTACCAGTTTGTTCTCTTAACTACAATAGCTGTATTTATTTCTCATGTTCAGGGGCAGAAGCTCAGAGGCCTCATCCACATGGTTAGACAATAGTGAGGGGTGCTAGCAATTGGCAGAAAGGATTCTAGTCCTTCTAATCTTAGATGAGGCAGAAACCTGCATGAGCTGTACATTTGCAGTTTTAGCCACTGAAAGAGTCAGTTTATTCAGAAAGTCCAGAAACATTCAATATCCACATGGAAGAGGGTTTGAAGCTGAAACTTTTATGAGTCTGATTTTTTAATAGACATTAACTCAGCTAACAAGTACGGATAGATGAATGTCATGTTCTCACAACTCAGATTCATAGTTCTCTGAAGGTTAGAACAAGTAAAGTAATAGAGACGGTCAGACGAAAAAGTGTACTTTTCAATATTCATTAAAATAGGGAGAGCATACCAAACACACACACACGCACACACACACACACACACACACACACACACACACACACACACACACCTCTTTCCTTCTAGACCAAATCTTTACACCAGAAAATGTGGTGTCAGCAGACCTGAAAACATTAATCTTATTGTATGTCTCCATCAGCATTCTTGACTGACCAGGCATATTGTTAGTGAGCAGTTATACTTTGAAAAGAATATTCTGTTCTGAGTCTTAACAGTGTGCTGAAAATTTTCAGTAAACCGTGTTGTAAACAGTTGTGTTGTCACCTAGGCTTTGCTCTTCTGTTTACAGTACAGAGCACAAACAGAGCAGGCTGAACATAATTTTCAGGACCCTAAGTTTGGAAATGTTAAAGGAGCATTCATTTCAACTTAAGATCACAGGCTGCATTAGCCTCTAACAAGAGTCAGCATATCCTTTGAAACTTTGAGGCCAGGCATTGACTTGTCCTCTCTAGTTAGATAGATGGCATCTTCTTCTAATAACAGCCTGTTTCGTCTACACTCCAAACCTCTGTTTAAAAGTGTAACCACCTTCATTGTGTATCTCAGATAGATCTTCTGAATAATTTGCTGTAACTTTTATATTAGCACTTGCTACTTCACTTTAGAGCTTCCCAGATGGCACTAGTGGGTTAAAAAAAAAAAAAAAAAAACCACCTGCCAATGCAGGAGACATAAGAGATGTGGGTTCAACCCCTGGGTTGGGAAGATCACCTGGAGGAGGGTATGGCAATGCATTCCAGTATTCTTGCCTAGAGAATCTCATGGATAGAGGAGCCTGGCAGGCTATAGTTCAAATGGTCACAAAGAGTCAGACATGACTTAAGTGCTTGGCACACACACTTCACTTTGCATTTTATATTATAGAAAAGGCTTCTTTCCTTATACCTCATGAATCAACCTCTGCTAGCTTCATACTTTCCTTCTGCAGATTCCTCAGCCTTCATGCAAATGAAGAATTAGGGCCTTGGTCTGGATTAGGCTTTCGGCTTACTGAATGTTGTGGGCTCCCTTGTGGCTCAGATGGTAAAGTGTCTGCCTGCAATGTGGGAGACCCAGGTTCGATCCCAGGATCAGGAAGATCCCCTGGAGAAGGAAATGGCACCCCACTCCAGTACTCTTCCCTGGAAAATTCCATGGAGAGAGGAGCTTGGTAGGTTACAGCCCATGGAGTCTCAGAGAGTCAGACACAACTGAATGACTTCCCTAAGGAATGTTGTGGCTGATTTGATCTTCTAATCAGACCACTAAAACTTTCTCCATTGTAGCAAGTCTGCTGGCTTTCTTATCATTTGCATGTTCACTAGAGGAGCCCTTTTAATTTCGCTTAGAACTCCTTGCATTCACAGCTTGACTATTTGCAGCAAGAGGCCTAGCTTTCAGCCTATCTTGACTTTCAGCACGCCTTTCTCACTAAATAATCATTTCTAGCTTTTAATTTAAAGTGAGATACAAGCAAATCTTCCTTTCACTTGTACACTTAGGAGGCCATTATAGGTTATTTAGTGGCCAAATTTCGATACTGTTGTGTCTCATGAAATGGGTTGGCCCAAGGTGAGGGAGAGAGATGGAAGAATAGTCAGTCAGTAGAGAAGTCAACACACATACAGCATTTACGAGTTCAGTTCACAGTCTAAAATGAGTGTGATTCCTGGTGCCCCAAAACAATGACAGAAGTAGCATCAAAGATCACTGATCACAGATCATCACAAGTAACATAACAATAGTGAAGAGTCCACTATGGAGAACAGTGTAAAGATTCCTTAAAAAACTGGAAATAGAACTGCCATCAACCCAGCAATCCCACTGCTGGGCATACACACCAAAGAAACCAGAATTGAAAGAGACTCGTGTACCCCAATGTTCATTGCAGCACTGTTTATAATAGCTAGGACATGGAAGCAACCTAGATGTCCATCAGCAGATGAATGGATAAGAAAGCCGTGGTACATATACACAATGGAGTATTACTCAGCTATTAAAAAGAATATATTTGAATTAGTTCTAATGAGGTGGATGAAACTGGAGCCTATTATACAGAGTGAAGTAAGCCAGAAAGAAAAACACCAATACAGTATACTAACACATATATATGGAATTTAGAAATATGATAACAATAACCCTGTATGCGAGGCAGCAAAAGAGGCACAGATGTATAAAACAGTCTTCTGGACTCTGTGGGAGAGGGTGAGGGTGGGATAGTTTGGGAGAATGGCATTGAAACATGTATATTATCATATATGAAACAAATCACCGTATATTATCATATATGAAACAAATCGCCAGTCTAGATTCGATGCAGGTATGAGGAGGGAGGTAGGAGGGGGTTTCAGGATGGGGAACACGTGTACACCCATGGTGGATTCATATCAATGTGTGGCAAAACCAATACAACATTGTAAAGTAATTAGCCTCCAATTAAAATAAATAAATTTATATTTAAAATTTAAAAATAAAATATTTTTAGAATTACCAAAATGTAACAGAGACATTAAATGAGCAAATGCTGGGAAAATGGCACCAATAGATTTCCTTGATGGAAGGTTGCCACAAAACTTCAAATTGTTAAAAACAAAAACAGAATATCACTGAAAATCAATAAAGCAAAAGACATTAAAATGAAGTGTGCCTGTAGTGACAGTGCTTGCCATTTGGGACAGGAATTAACTGGAAGTGGCCTGGGGAGCTTATTGAGATAATAGCAATATTCTCTATTCGAAGTATTAATTACACACACACACACACACACATATATATATATATGTCAAAACTTATTTGTGTAGTAACTGTGCTTTTAATCATATACATTTATACTTAAGTGAGGTAAAGCGAGTGAGAGAGGCAAAGACAGACAGAGAGGGAGAGAGAGATCCTTCTGCCTCTCACTGTAATTGTATTGTTTTGTGAGTATGTGTCATGTGGAGCTGTAGCAGTATATCACTACCATGCAAGGAGTGAGCTAATGCTCTAAGGAGAGGTAGAAAAACTAAATACGTAAACAAATGAAAGGAACATGGACCTTGGTTGACATTATTTTGTTGTTTAACCAATCTTAAAACTGAAGAATTTTGTAACTAATTATGCGAACTTCTTTCATTGTATGAGTTATTTTGAGTTAGGTTTTCATCTCTTAGATCTGAAAGTATGCTAAATGATAGAAGTTTTAAAATATGATGGAATATATATGTATATGTAATAGCCATATTTATCTACTACTTATATAAACATCAAATGAACAACACAAAATGAAAATATTTCAGCTGTAATTTACGGACTTGAATTCAGTACTGCTTAACATTCAAGGACCATACTTCACTTTTTGCTTCTATACCAAAAATGCAACTATCAAACAATTTTCCTGATGCCTTTAACCAGTTATAAAGAATATATGGGTAACTCTTATCATGTACATTAATGTCTCTGAACTATCTTTCTGATGTAGGATACCTAAGGATCTAGAAGTTCAAAGCTCTCCAAAATAAGTGCTTTATATAAATATAGAGTGCACTGGATAGTGTCTCCTGATAGCTCTGGCATGGTCTGAAAAACTAGAGTGTTTTCTCTTTTTAGTTTCTAAATGAATTTTAAAGGATGTTTGATGACAAAATATGACCTTTGATAGTAAATAAATAAATAGGAAAACATAATGCTTCTAGACAAAATATGACAAAAATATAAGTGAAATCTTTCTCTCGCAAAACACTACCAAGAACAAAGATTTTATATTGGGGTACAGAGGTGTACATTGATGCTATTCCACTCGATAGGTGGGGAGACAGTGGTAAGAGTTAAAGTAAACAAATCTGATTTCCTGCAAATGCATAAAATATTTTAGAATAATAATGTCCTTAACCAGTTCTAAATCTTAATGTAAGCGGAAGTTCACATGCTGTTTCACACTGTATTCCATCTACCTTGATTCACAATATTATAACTTTTTGATATAAACAAAAATGTTTATTTAAATGGATTAAATAAAGAGAAACCAGATGATGCTGTGTGGCAAACTGGCCCGTTGTTGTTCCAAAATTTGTAAAATGTTATTTGTATTTTCCTGTGTAACATACAGGAATATGGTCATGTCCATAGTTATGGCCCATAGTTTTACCCCATAGTTATGGGGCTTCCTGGGTGATGCTAGTGGTAAAGAACCTACCTGCCAATCCAGGAGACATCGGTTCGATCCCTAGTTGGGGAATATCCCCTGGAGAAGGGCATGGCAACTCCAGTATTTCCTGGTGAATCCCATGGACAGAGGAGCCTGGAGGGCTACAGTCCACGGGGTTTCAAAGAGTTGGACAAAACTAAAGCAACTTAGCATACACCCATGGTTATGGGCAAAACTTCAGCTATTGTTTTTACATGGCACAATTTCATGCATACCAGCAGTGACAGGCATGCTCTCTCCTTATGGATGTCACACTGGATGTCCCTAAGTAAGTAAAGTCACTCAGTCGTGTCCAATCTTTGTGACCCCGTGGACTGCAGCCCACCAGGCTCCTCAGTCCATGGTATTCTCCAAGCAAGAATACTGAAGTGGGTTGCCATTTCCTTCTCTATTGGATGTCCCTACTTACCACCAATGAAAAGTACAACCCGACTTCCCAACCAAACCAATTACCTTCCATAACCTGCTTTACTCTTTTTTTTTCTTCTTTCATCTTTTCATGTTCTACAAAATCTACATCCTTTAGTGTTTATTAATAATAGTGTATTACCCATACTGTCATTTAAGCTCTACAAAGGCAGGGTTGTGTATGTTTTGTTTCCTGAATTATCCCAAACACCTTGAACAGTACTGAACACATATTGCTCTATAATACTTATCCAATGTTGAATAACTGTGGTAAATTCTGAAAGAGATGGGAATACCAGACCACCTGACTGCCTCTTGAGAAATCTGTATGCAGGTCAGGAAGCAACAGTTACAACTGTACATAGAACAACAGACTGGTTCCAAATAGGGAAAGTGTACATCAAGGCTGTATACTGTCACCTTGCTTATTTAACTTCTATGCAGAGTACATCATGAGAAATGCTGGGCTGGAGGAAGCACACACTTGGATCAAGATTGCTGGGAGAAATATCAATAACCTCAGATATGCAGATGACATCACCCTTATGGCTGAAAGTAAAGAAGAACTAAAAAGCCTCTTGATGAAAGTGAAAGAGGAGAGTGAAAAAGTTGGCTTAAAGCTCAACATTCAGAAAACGAAGATCATGGCATCTGGTCCCATCACTTCATGGGAAATAGATGGGGAAACAGTGTCAGACTTTATTTTTTGGGCTCCAGAATCACCGCGGATGGTGATTGCAACCATGAAATTAAAAGATGCTTATTCCTTGGAAGGAAAGTTATGACCAACCTAGATAGCATATTAAAAAGCAGAGACATTACTTTGTCAACAAAGTCCATCTAGTCAAGGCTATGGTTTTTCCAGTGATCATGTTTGGATGTGAGAGTTGAGGTGTGAAGAAAGCTAAACACTGAAGAATTGATGCTTTTGAACTGTGGTGTTGGAATCCCTTGGACTGTAAGGAGATCCAACCAGCCCATCCTAAATGAGATCAGTCCTGGGTGTTCATTGGAAGGACTGATGCTGAGGCTGAAACTCCCATAATTTGGCCACCTAATGTGACAAGCTGACTCATTAGGAAATATCCTGATGCTGGGAGGAATTGAGGGCAGGAGTAGAAGGGGACTACAGAGGATGAGATGGCTGCATGGCATCACTGACTCAATGGACACGAGTTTGGATGAACTCTGGGAGTTGGTGATGGACAAGGAGGCCTTGCGTGCTGCAATTCAAAGGTTCGCAAAGAGTTGGACACGACTGAGCTGCAAATAGATGAGGAAACAGTAGCAACAGTAGCTGACTTTATTTATCTGGGCTCCAAAATCACTGCAGATGGTGATTGCAGCCATGAAACTGAAAGACACTTACTCTTTGGAAGGAAAGTTAGGACCAACCTCGACAGCATATTAAAAAGCAGAGACATTACTTTGCCAATAAAAGTAGGCCATGGGGTCGCAAAGAGTCAAACATGACTGAGCAACTGAACTGAACTTAATGTTGAATAAATGAAAAGCTGTATTGTTAAGCAAATATATCACTAAAATATATATTTCTATGTGTGTAAATGACACTAGATCCAGAGGGAAATTACCAACGGTGAATCTATATTAATATAGATAATAAGTAGTAAAATATTGTGTTCAAAATACTATGTCATGAAATGCTATATCTCCTGGTTTGCATGTTTATATGTACATGTAGAGATGTATATAAGAAACATGAGTGTTTACTATGTGGTGTGTCAGCTCCACAGACATAAGGAAGAAACCTGTAGCTGAAGAGATGAGGTCAAGATTTTAATCTTGGCCCCAGGATAGATGACTGTCCCTATGACTTAAACATAACCCTTCACCAGTTTGGGCCTCCTTACATGCAGCAAGTGCCCAGCATCAGTTGTGTTTGTTGTGTGGATGACTTAATAAGTGATCGGTGAATCTATATTAATATAGATAATAAGTAGTAAAATATTGTGTTCAAAATACTATGTCATGAAATGCTATATCTCCTGGTTTGCATGTTTATATGTACATGTAGAGATGTATATAAGAAACATGAGTGTTTACTATGTGGTGTGTCAGCTCCACAGACATAAGGAAGAAACCTGTAGCTGAAGAGATGAGGTCAAGATTTTAATCTTGGCCCCAGGATAGATGACTGTCCCTATGACTTAAACATAACCCTTCACCAGTTTGGGCCTCCTTACATGCAGCAAGTGCCCAGCATCAGTTGTGTTTGTTGTGTGGATGACTTAATAAGTGAATGTCTCTTCTTTCAAAAATGAATACCATAAGTATGAATGATCCTGATGTCCTTTTCAGATCTGAGGATTAAGCTTTTCCAAAAACTCTTTTTCTTCTGTTAAGTAAGCATCTTGTGTTCATGTAATGTTAAGAAAGATGATAACACTGAAGACAGTATGTGATTACATTCTCATTGTAAACTAGAGTAAGCTAGTTCTAAGTAAACTAGTTTTAAGTTTTGCTCAAATTTGGCCCATTCAGAAAGGCAGGGTTCTGTGAAGAGTAGGATACAGCTTTGGAATTAAGTAGATTTTAGTTAAAAATCCAGTTATGACTAGACATGGAACAACAGACTGGTTCCAAATAGGAAAAGCAGTACGTCAAGGGTGTATACTGTCACCCTTCTTATTTAAGTTATATGCAGAGTACATCATGAGAAATGGCTGGAAGAAGCACAAGCTAGAATCAAGATTGC
>SJYC01089379.1:0-26468 GCA_006408675.1 Madoqua kirkii
AACTGAATCTAAGTTCAAGTTTTACTCTGACATTTAACAACAGCATGACCTGAACAGATAACTCTAGTACCAAAACCTTCAGTTGTTGTTCAGTAGCTAGGTCATGTCCGACTCTTCTGCAACCCAACAGACTGTAGCCTGCCAGTCTTCTTTGTCTATGGGATTTCCCAGGAAAGAATACTGAAGTGGTTTGCCATTTCCTTCTCCAGGGATCATCCTAATGCAGGAATTTAACCCATGTTTCTCTTGAGTAAGAAAGAGGATTCTTTACCACTGAGCTAGCATTGTGAAGTCTTTCAGCATCTAATTTTCAAATAACTACCTCATAAGGAGATTGCAGGAATTAAATGAAATAACGTACCGATCATTGCCACTATTTAAGCACATGTTGACAATGAATTTTCTTCCCTGATAAGGCTCCATTTCCTAAATTTGCCCCCTCAATGGCAAGGAATTATTCAAATGGTAGAATTAAAGCATCCATAAAATCATTTAGTATTTTTTCAAGATGACTCTAGATAAAATGTACTCCATAATTGTGTCTGTGTGTGTGTGTGTGTGTGTGTGTGTGTGTGTGTGGCAGAGATAAATTGAGGACTGAATGAGCTTAGAATATTCAACTTGCAATAACTCTTCAAAAATACTATTATTGAAAACCCCTTATTTTTCTTCATTACTTAATATGGTTTAAATATCTTCAATAATAGTAAACTTGCCTGAGGTAAATAATGTATAAATCCTTTTTCCAACTGCTATTTTTCTTGAAATATTAAAAATATATTTGTGTATGTGCATATCTATTGCTATAAGTTCTTGAGCTAGCAGTATTGTTTTAAGGTGTCATATGTATGAAATACCATACCAGATATTTGCCTATGGAAATGGAAACTTTGTTTTAGGAAAACCCTCTGGGAAGCTACACTTTGCTCTCTGTGAGGTATTACTGGTCACAAATCTCTCAGGTTATCATTTTGGAAGCTTTTAGCCATATGTAACAAATATTCTCTGTCAGATATAGAGCTTGATTGATGAATTTATTTGTAGAATTTTATATAAAATATAGGTAGTATATTTTATGCAACAGGCCTGTAATTTTTTTTTCTTTTATGGATTTCAGATTTTAAAATGTATTTTCTATAAAAATAAAATTGAGAGGTTTTAAAAACTTATCTTCAGAGAAGGCAATGGCACCCCACTCCAGTACTCTTGCCTGGAAAATCCCATGGATGGAAGCCTGGAAGGCTGCAGTCCATGGGGTTGCTGAGGGTCGGGCACAACTGAGTGACTTCACTTTCACTTTTCACTTTCATGCATTGGAGAAGGGAATGGCAACCCACTCCAGTGTTCTTGCCTGGAGAATCTCAGGGACGAGGAGGCCTGGTGGGTTGCGGTCTATGGTGTCGCAGAGTCGGACTCGACTGAAGTGACTTAGCAGTACCACAACCTTATCTCTTGTCTATTTCTTAAAATGTAAAATATTTTCTTGTTAAATGTCTGACTCCAATGCCTTTCCCTCTTGATTCACATTGTTGTGGAAATAACTAATAGTTTTATTAGTTCAGTTCAGTTCATTTCAGTTATTCAGTCGTATCTGACTCTTTGCGACCCCATGAACCGCAGCACGCCAGGCCTCCCTGTCCAACAGCAACTCCCGGAGTTCACTCAGACTCGCGTCCATCGAGTCAGTGATGCCATCCAGCCATCTCACCTTGGCCGTCCCCTTCTTCTCCTGCCCCCAATCCCTCCCAGCATCAAAGTCTTTTCCAATGAGTCACATCTTCGCATGAGGTGGCCAAAGTACTTGCCTATTTCATGTTGCTTTGTTATTATTGTGTAATTGCACAATGTATTCTAAAACGTCTCAATTATTTCCCTATTTGAGGTTTTATCTTCTTTACATTTAAAACTTTGGTTACATGAGTTACCTGTTTTGTTTTGTTTTTCTAATTCTCTCTTGTTTTAAAAATGATTTTTTTTCCCTTTTACTTTGTAATTGCCTTCCCGTGTTTATCAATTCATGCTATATTTATCAATTTATATATTTTTTCTTATTATTTTTTTCTGATTTTCCTGCATTTGTTGTATTGTTTGACTGAGCTTTTATTCAGTCCTTTTTGTTTTTATAATTGATAATGATAGCATTAAACTGTCATTTACCTGATTATGTATATATATATATTACATTCCATTTTTTAAAGAAAAATTTTATACATTTGTTGTAATAGAGGTATAATTATGACTTCACTTTTGAGTCATTGTTTCAAATTTTCATTCAAAAAATAGTCTTTTTTTTGTCTTATGTGATAGCTGCTTTGGCCCCTGACTATCTAATGCTATAGAGAATGATCTATTGATCAATAATAAATGTCTATTATATACTTATAAAAGTTACCACTTATATAAGTGCTATAAAATGAATAGTTGGGGCTCAGATCAATCATATACAGAGAATAACTAGGGAGGAACCCACATTTATATAGTAGTCAGAGGATACTTCCTTTAGATTATGATTAAGCTTAGATCTACCATATAAGACAGGCCAACAATGCAAATTGCAGGGGAAATAATACCTTAGCAGAAATAATAAATTATGCCAACGTTCTTGTGAACTCCCAGAGTCTTTGAAATGGCATTAGACTAACTTGCAAATGTTTGCGAGTCCAGATACTACAGAACTTTTCAGCTAATAAGTAACTGAATTAAGTCCTACCTCTTAACTGAAGGAAGGTAAACAATCACACTGTAAAACAAAGAAAGAAACAAATCATATATGCTGTAAAGTGTTGTGGCAACCATTTTTGGAAAGTGCAATCTGCTGTGCAACAGATTCAGTAAATAATGGAGCTCTGGAAATGTGATTTGATACATATGCTTTCAAATAGCCAGTCACATCTTTACTTCACTGAAAATATCATTTTAGTTTAAATGCTATTCTAATTTTCATCTTGATAGTTTAAAGAAAGCAGGTCACGGTTGAAAACTACATCATTTTGAAGCCCATTTAAAAAAACATGCATCTTCCATAATAGTAAAAAAAAGCATTTCAATTTATTGGCTTTCTCTATGATGAATCACAAAATGAATCAGCTTTATACTAGGAAATCAGCATGGCTCAATAAACTAATCAATGAACTAAGGCTTGAGCATATGGCATACACACTGTACTCCCCTTAAGATATTTTAAGCTTGTCTGAATAGTCCAAACCAGATGTAGATCCATTGTTTTTAAAGCAACAATAAAATTTATCCCAGAAAGGATTTTTTACACATCCTTTAGAGAATTTCACAATATATTCTCATACATTCTTGAATGTCTGTTTTCATCATGGTTCAATTAATCAATCAAAATATAGTGGAAAGCAGCTTTAAAAACTGAGGAAACCTGTAGTACAATTGGTTCTTCATAATTACGTATTTATTGGTAGAGGTTAGGAAAGTAAATTAAGACATGTAGACATGGATACCAATGCATTCATAGCTAGCATATGCTTAGCATCATAGAATATTAAGTAGACTTGGGAGATCTACAATTCATCTAGGCACACATGTCTGTCAATAATAATTTTCTGTGGCAAGTCTCTTTGCTGTTTTCTTCCCTTTGCTTATTTTAGTGCTTGTAATAAGCATATACAGTATCTGGAAGAACAGAGGTTTTTCTCCTTTTTAAAAAAAATCCATGAGGATAGGAAATTCTGGCATAAGTTATATAAGGCTTATATGACAATTCATCAGCACTATAATGATCTCTACTTTTTCTGTACATCAACTTTTGCACTTAGAAGTCTTCTGTATGAATTCAAGAAAAGAAAGAGAAGCTGAGAAAAGTTGACAGGACTATGACTGTTTGCAGACACCAGCTTGGCATATTTCTTAAGAAGAAAAAGAAAATCTTGCTAAAGGGGACACCCAGGCATTTTCTTACATCTAATTAATGAGAATTGGATCATATGGTCATCCTTAGATTGTAAGAAAGTATGGGAAAATGAATATTCTCCAGTTTTTTTATTTGCCTATATAGTAGAGAAACACTAGGGGAAAGAAAACGATTTGTAATAGTTTTTTTAATTGAAGTATAATTGCTTTATAATGCTATATTGGTATAGGTGTACAACAAAGTTATTAAATTATGTATTTACATGGGTTTCCCAGGTGGCTCAGGGTAAAGAACCTTCCTGCAATGCAGGAGACACAGGTAGATGTGGGTTCGATCCCTGGGTCAGGTAGATATCCTGGAGGAAGGCATGGCAGCACACTCTAATATTCTTGTGTGGAGAATATCATGGACCATAGAGCCTGGCGGGCAACAGTCCATGGGGTCTCAAACAGTCGGACACAACTGAAGTGACTGAGCACACACAAACACACATATATAGATACTTTTTCCTACTCTTTTATAATACAGGTTATGGAAAGATACTGAAACAGTTCCCTGTGCTATAGAGTAGGTCCTTGTTGTTTGCTTATTTTATATAAAGGGTAATGCATATCAGTTAATCCCAAACTCCTAATTTCTCTCCTCTACTTCCCCTTTGGTAGCCATAAAGTTGTTTTCTACATCTGTGAGTCTATTTCTGTTTTAATGCAACGTCATATGTATAATTTTTTAGATTACACAAATGAGTAATGTCCTATGATATTTATCTTTCTCTGGAATATTTCTTTGGCACTTCACTTTACAGTGTCTGCTGTACATTCTACAGATTTGGTACATTTATTATCATTCATGTCTTACAGCTGAGAGGAATGTGGCTCAAGCCCTGAAGGGGTTAAATGGGTTTCCTAGTGCCATGTGCTCAATAACTAGTGGATATAGGCTGCAAACTTAGCATCTGAAGTCCAAGTCACATTTTCAACTGCTATGAAAAGCTGCTTCCTTTTAAGTTATTGACCAAAATGGAATTATTTCAAGAAATCTCCTTTTCCCAAGTCTTTCCCCTCATGGAAACATCAAGCACAGATATTAACAATCTAGGGGCAACTGCAAGACATCAAATGTTTTCAAATATTATCTTTAAAAATACTTTGAAGTATATGTTGGCTCAATTTTTAGATTAAACAAACAAACAAACAAACAAACAAAGCTTATAAAGTTAAGTAATTTGTCCATTGTCCCACAGAAGCAAGTGAAGATTAGGATAGGATTTCAATCTTGAATTACATTGAAACAGTTTCTCTTTTTTACCATACAACACAATTCTAATTTTTCCTAATTATAATGACTATCACTAATACCACTCACCTAGATCTAGTTTAAAAGAAAATTTTGGAAGTAGTTTATCTTCTGTATAGCGGTATATTTAGATGTATAGTCATATATTTCAATTCAGTTCTGTGCAGTTCAGAGGCTCAATTGTGTCCGACTCTTTGCAATCCCATGGACTGCAGCACGCCAGGCCTCCCTGTCCATCACCAGCTCCTGGAGTTTACCCAAACTCATGTCCACTGAGTTGGTGTTGCCATCCAGCCATCTTATCCTCTGCCATCCTCTTCTCCTCCTGACATCAATCTTTCCCAGCATCAAGGTCTTTTCAAATAAGTCCACACTTCACATCAGGTGGCCAAAGTATTGAAGTTTTGGCTTCAGCATCAGTCCTTCCAATGAATACCCAGGACTGATCTCTTTTAAGATGGACTGGTTAGATCTCCTTGCAGTCCAAGGGACTCTCAAGAGTCTTCTCCAACACCACACTCAACAGCATCAATTTTTTGGCACTCAGCTTTCTTTATATTCCAACTCACACATCCATACATGACCACTGGAAAAAGCATAACCTTCACTAGATGGACCTTTTTTCCTAAAGTAATTCTCTGATTTTTAATATGCTGTCTAGGTTGGTCATAACTTTCCTTCCAAGGAGGAAGCGTCTTTTAATTTCATGGCTATAGTCACCATCTGCAGTGATTTTGGAGCCCAGAAAAATAAAGTCTGACACTGTTTCCACTGTTTCCCCATCTATTTCCCATGAAGTGATAGGATCGGATGCCATGACATTAGTTTTCTGAATGTTGAGTTTTAAGCCAACTTTTTCACTCTCCTCTTTCACTTTCATCAAGAAGCTCTTTAGTTCTTCTTTGCTTTCTGCCATAAGGATGATGTCATCTGCAGATCTAAAGTTAATGATATTTCTCCCAGCAATCTTGATTTCAGCTTGTGCTTCATCCAGCTCAACATTTCTCATTTAAGTTAAATAAGAAGGGTGACAATATACAGCCTTGACATACTCCTTTTCCTATTTGGAATCAGTCTGTTGTTTTACGTCGAGTTCTAACTGTTGATTCCTGACCTGCATACAGGTATCTTAAGAGGCAGATCAGCTGGCCTGGTATTCACATCTCTTTCAGAATTTTCCACAGTTTATTCTGTTCTGCACAGTCAAAAGCTTTGGTGTAGTCAATAAAGCAGAAATAGATGTTTTTCTGGAACTCTCTTGCTTTTTTGATGATCCAGCAGATGTTGGCATTTTGATTTCGAGTTCCTCTGCCTTTTCTAAAACCAGCTTCAACTTCTGGAAGTTCATGGTTCGTTTATTGCTGAAACCTGGCTTGAAGACTTTTGAGAATTACTTTGCTAGCATGTGAGATGAGTGCAATTGTGCGGTAGTTGGAGCATTCTTTGGCATGGCCTTTTTTGTAATTGGAATGAAACTGACCTTTTCCAGTTTGTGGCCACTGTTGAGTTTTCCAAGTTTGCTGGCATATTGAGTGCAGTTATTTCACAGCATCATGTTTTAAAATTTGAAATAGCTCAACTGGAATTCCATCACCTCCACTAGCTTTGTTTGTAGTGAGCTTCCTAAGGCCTACTTTACTTCACTTTCCAGGATGTCTGGCTCTGGGTGAGTGGTGACATGATTATCCAGTCATGAAGATCCTTTTTTATAGTTGTTCTGTGTATTCTTGCCACCTCTTCTAAATATCTTCTTCTTCTGCTAGGTTAATGCCATTTCTGTCCTTTACTGAGCCCATCTTTGCATGAAATATTATCTTAGTATCTCAGATTTTCTTGAAGAGGTCTCTAGTCCTTCCCATTCTATTTATTTTTCCTCTATTTCTTTGCACTGATCACTGAGGAAGGCTTTTTTATTTTTCCTTGCTATTCTTTGGAACTCTGCATCCAAATGGGTATGTCTTTCCTTTTCTCCTTTGCTTTTGGCATCTCTTCTTTTCACAGCTATTTGTAAGGCTTCCTCTGACAGCCATTTTGCTTCTTTGCATTTCATATATTTAGCTGTGATTTAAAAAATGACAAAATTTGTATCTTAATCTGTGTAGTTCAGTTGTATTAACTACATATACATTATTGTGCAGCAGCTCTCTAGAAGTTTTCCATCTTGCAAAACTGAAACTCTCTTTCCATTGAACCGTTTACAATGCATCCCTTCCCCAAGGCGTTGTACCCTTCTGCTTCCTGTTTCTATGAATTTCACTGCTCTGCTGCTGCTGCTGCTAAGTCATTTCAGTCATGTCCGACTCTGTGCGACCCCATAGATGGCAGCCCACCAGGCTCCCCTGTCCCTGAGATTCTCCAGGCATGAACACTGGAGTGGGTTGCCATTTCCTTCTCCAATGCATGAAAGTGAAAGTGAAAGCGAAGTCACTGAGTTGTGTCCAACTCTCAGCGACCCCATGGACTGCAGCCTACTAGGCTCCTCTATCCATGGGATTTTCCAGGCAAGAGTACTGCTCTAGACACCTCATAAAGGGAAAACTTCATTGCACATATACCTTTTCAGAAGTTCATTTTATGCCACTTCACTTTTATGCAAAGACTCATTGGTACCTGATTTTACTGAAATAAAATCCTAGGATGATTTTCACTTTAACAAAAAGAGGCAAAAAATGAAAATAGTGTTCAGCATTTGTGCACCAGACTTCTCCAGGAACTATACAACATCTCAGCATCAGTCCACCATAGCTCTCAACTACATGAGCAGATGTACTTCATTTATTTTGAGCATCTGTTATCAAGATGTGTCCTACAGTAATTGTCTCCTTGCTTTACACGGTTTATAGGAAAGGTTTCATGAGCATGCTCTGCTTTTGGATGGCTGGGGGAACCTGTATTTGTCTTCTTATGACTGACTTACTTCACTTATTGTCCCCGATTTTATCCATGCTCTAGCAGGAGACAAATTTTTTTCTTTTAAAAAGCTGAGTGATATCCAATTGTATGTATATACTACATTTTCTTTATCCATTCATTTATTGATAGTTATAGGGCTTCCCTTGTAGCTCAGTTAGTAAAGAATCTGCCTGCAATGCAGGAGACCAGAGTTCAGTCCCTGGGTCAGGAAGATCCCCTGGAGAAGGAAATGGCAATCCACCCCAGTATTCTTGCTTGGAGAATCCCATGGACAGAGGAGCCTGGAGGACTATAGTCCATGGGTTTGCAAGAGTCGGACATGACTTAGCAACTAAGCCACCACCACCACTGATATTTATTGGTTTGCTTCCACGTTTTGACTATTGTAGATCATTCTCTAATGAACATGGGTGTGCAAATATCCCTTCAAAATCTTGCTTTTAATTCTTTTGGATATGTAAAAGATTGCTGAATCATTGTAGATGTAATTTTAATTAATAAAAAGCCATAAAATGTGAAATCTATAGATTCCATTTGGATGTTTCCCCTTTTTTCTTCCCACGTCATTCCTGCAGTCTCTTGCTAGGACAATTAACATTTGTCCTCTGACTTCCCAGTTATATAGATTAATGTAAGTAATGTTATTTCTCCAATTTGTCAGACCCTTAATGAAATTTTTGTTTTTAATCACATTCTGAACACTCATCTTCTGCTGACTATTCTCCAAAGTGATAGACTTCTCTCTCTCTCTCTCTCTCTCTATATATATATATATATACACATATATAGTATGGGTATATGGCTGACTATATATGCATATATATGTGCACATATATATGTGTGTGTGTGTGGCATATATTCATATTAATTCATTAGGAGTCAGGCTGAGTATGTGGATCCTGTATGCTTAGAGAGGTAATTTGTAGAGCGATGTAGAGAACAGACTCTTAGGCTGTCATACCAGTCTTTAATCTCAGGTGTCCTATTCACTTTCTCTGTGTCCTTGAACAAGTATGTCAAATACTCTGTGCCTCAACTTCCCTTTGTGTAAATTACAAGTAAATTACTAGCTACTACTTAGGAATGTTGTTAAATTTAAAGTAGTTAATATGTCAAGTATACATTATGTACTGGTTAAAATTACTTTTTCTTTTTTTGCTGTATTTTTTTAACTTATTTTTATATTTTATTGCCCACTGTTTTATTCTTTTTCCCTCAGAAGCCATTTCCTCTCACAATTCCTTCTAGAAAAACATGTCTCATTCTCACTATACTTAGATCAGTGTGTCACCTTCAATTTCCTATGTTATAGTTATTTTTCAAAGGTAGTTAAATCAGAATTGAACTACGATATATTTGTGTATCACAGATGTTCAATTGCAGACCAGTCAATAGCATCAATATATTTTGAAGTTTCGCCTTTATATGTGATTGAATTTTTGTAAATACTAGACAAAGGAAGAGCTAGAGAGGCCAGAATCTTGTCTTTCTCAGTCCTGATTCCTCCATTTAAATAATGAAGAAAAAGAGGTATATAGTAGAGACAAATGAAAAAAAAAATTTAGAATTTTGGTAACAAATGTCAATTGAAAAAAAAATCTATAAATTTGCCCTTAGAACAAACATATACCTAAAAATACACTGTATCATTGTGTCAAAAATAATACCTGCAGGTGTCAGAGAAAATAGTACTGAGGACTGCTGCTGCTTGCTGCTGCTAAGTCACTTCAGTTGTGCCTGACTCTGTGCAACCCCATAGACGGCAGCCCACCAGTACTGAGGACAGACAAGCTTATGTGATGCAGAGGTCAAATTTACCAAGGCATTCTAGTCTAACCTTGGCTAGTGACTGTGCAGTGAGAAGCACATAGCTCAGAGATTCCAGGGTTTGCCTTAACTCTGGTTTTCCAGACAGAAAGTAATTATGTAACCATAAAGTTCATTAACTGTGTAATGAGTTCTAAATTTCTCAATGAAAAAGTGAAAATGAATGTTAATTGCACAGTAGTGTCTAATTCTTTGGGATCCCATGGACTGTAGCCTGCCTGGCACCTCTGTCCATGGAATTCTCCAGGCAAGAGTTTTGGAGTGGGTTGCCACTTCCTTCACCAGGGGATCTTCCCAAGCCAGGGACCGAACCTGGGTCTCCTGCATTGCAGGCAGATTCTTTACCAATTGAGCTACTAGAGAAGCCCTAAATTTCACAGTAGGATCCTCAAACATTGTTCTGGATGCTTTCCACTTGGCCCTCTAAAAATCTCCATTCTAATGATCTCTGGTCTGTGTCCCAGGAAATGGACCAGTATGGATTAAATCAAATGCCCTTTGCTTTCTGGCTTTCAGTTAGATTTGCCAATGAGAAGCAATGCTGTGGCAATCCAAGTGTGGGTTAGAAAAGAATTTCCAGACAGAGTATTTCAAATGGAGGTGAATATATTAAGGGCAAGGGACAGAGATAATGAAAGTGCTGCAAATGCAGTGGGCCAGGGAAAGCTGACTGTTAGGACAGAGGGCCAGCTCGTGTGATCCATGGTCTATAGCCCACGAAACTTCTCTGTCTGTTGAATTTTCCAAGCAAGAACACTGCAGTGGGTTGCCATTTCCTACTCCAGGGGATCTTCTCGAACTAGGGAACAAACTTGCATTTTGTGTGTCTCCTGTATTGGCAACTGGATTTTTTACCACTGCACCATCTGGGAATCCCTTTCTTGGATTAGTAGCCAACTTTTATAGCCTAGAGACAAAATACCTATTGGAAAGGTGGTGTTAGGTGATTGACTAGGGTGCAATAGGGTGAGTACTGGGGTGAGCATTTTTGCTTAATTTAGAGTCAGGAAGCTGTCTGGCAAAGATCAGGGGGCTTTTGGCAATGCTTGCAAAAGAACTCAGTGAGTTTCAGAGGTGACTTTGTTCTAGGCTCCACATGTGTGGCCTTTGTTTACAGTTTCACAAGCACTTAACAGATGATCAGGAGGAAGAAAGAAAATGATGTTATTTCACAGGATCCTCCAACAGGGTTGCCACAAGTTGCCAGTGTCCTTAAATAAAAATCATAGCACCTATCAAATGTCCCTTTGCCTACAGTTACTTCTTTCTTGCTCTTTGCAAATACTCCCCTCTAATCCTTTGGCACTAGCTCTTCCTTCTGGAATTTGAAGATTCTGGAAGATGCCTGGGGGCTTTCCTAATGCTCACACTTTTGAAAAGTGTCCTTTTGTTAAATCGTCCTCAAGTTACATAATTAAACAATCCCATCATGCTCCTGGGACTATGACTGAAAAACACATTAAAACACTTTTAGTTAGTACATATTCTTCACGATCTGGATAATCATGATGGTATGATCACTCACCTAGAGCCAGACATCCTGGAATGTGAAGTCAAGTGGGCCTTAGAGCATGATTACGAACAAAGCTAGTGGAGGTGATGGAATTCCAGTTGTGCTATTTCAAATCCTGAAAGATGATGCTGTGAAAGTGCTGCACTCAATATGCTAGCAAATTTGGAAAACTCAGCAGTGGCCACAGGACTGGAAAAGGTCAGTTTTCATTCCAATCCCAAAGAAAGGCAATGCCAAAGAATGTTCAAACTACTGCACAATTACACTCATCTCACACACTAATAAAGTAATGCTCAAAATTCTCCAAGCCAGGCTTCAGCAATACATGAACCATGAACTTCCAGATGTTCAAGTAGGATTTAGAAAAGGCAGAGGAACCAGAGATCAAATTGCCAACATCTGCTGGATTATGGAAAAAGCAAGAGAGTTCCAGAAAAACATCTATTTCTGCTTTATTGACTATGCCAAAGCCTTTGACTGCATGAATCGCAATAAACTGTGGAAAATTCTGAAAGAGATGGGAATACCAGAATGAACACTGGAGTGGGTTGCCATTTCCTTCTCCAATGCATGAAAGTGAAAAGTGAAAGCGAAGTCACTGAGTTGTGACTATATGAAACCTATATGCAGGTCAGGAAGCAACAGTTAGAATTGGACATGGAACAACAGACTGGTTCCAAATAGGACAAGAAGTATGTCAAGGCTGTATATTGTCACCCTGCTTATTTAACTTATATGCAGAGTACATCATGAGAAACGTGGGGTGGAAGAAGCACAAGCTGGAATCAAGATTGCCAGGAGAAATATCAGTAACCTCAGATATACAGATGACACCACCCTTCTGGCAGAAAGTGAAGAGGAACTGAAAACCCTCTTGATGAAAGTGAAAGAGGAGAGTGAAAAAGTTTGCTTAAAGCTCAACATTCAGAAAACTCAGATCATGGCATCTGGTCCCATCACTTCATGGGAAATAGATGGGGAAACAGTGGAAACAGTGTCAGACTTTATTTTGGGGGGCTCCAAAATCACTGCCTGGAAAATCCCATGGATGGAGGAGCCTAGTAGGCTGCAGTCCATGAGGTCACTAAGAGTTGGACACAACTAAGTGACTTCACTTTTCACTTTCATGCATTGGAGAAGGAAATGACAAACCACTCCAGTGTTCTTGTCTGGAGAATCTCAGGGACTGTAGAGCCTGATGGGCTTGAAAATCCCATGGATGGAGGAGCCTAGTAGGCTGCAGTCCATGAGGTCACTAAGAGTTGGACACAACTAAGTGACTTCACTTTTCACTTTCATGCATTGGAGAAGGAAATGACAAACCACTCCAGTGTTCTTGTCTGGAGAATCTCAGGGACTGTGGAGCCTGATGGGCTGCCGTCTGTCAGGTCACACAAAGTCAAACACGACTGAAGCAACCTAGCAGCAGCAGTAGCAAAATCACTGCAGATGTTGACTGCAGCCATGAAATTAAAAGATGCTTACTCCTTGGAAGGAAATTTATGACCAACCTAGAAAGCATATTAAAAATCAGAGACATTACTTTACCAACTAAGTTCCATCTAGTCAAGGCTCTGGTTTTTCCAATAGTGATGTATGGATGTGAGATTTGGACTGTGAAGAAAGATGAGAGTCAAAGAATTGATGCTTTTGAACTGATGCTTTTGACTGATTGTCTCTTGGACTGCAAGGAAATCCAACCAGTTCATTCTAAAGGATATCAGTCCTAAGTGTACTTTGAAAGGAATGATGCTAAAGCTGAACCTCCAGTACTTTGGCCACCTCATGAGAAGAGTTGACTCTTTGGAAAAGAACCTGATGCTGGGAGGGATTGGGGGCAGGAAGAGAAGGGGACGACAGAGGATGAGATGGCTGGATGGCATCACCAACTCAATGGACGTGAGTTTGAGTGAACTCTGGGAGTTGTTGATGGACATGGGAGCCTGGCATGCTGCAATTAATGGGGTCGCAAAGAGTCGGACATGACTGAGCGACTGAACTGAACTGAATAATGAGCGATCCTAACATATTTTCATGTGTTTATAGCCATACGTGTGCCTTCTTTGGAAAACTGCCTGTTTAGGTCTTCTATCTAGTTTTGTATTGGATTGTTTTATTTTGTTTTTCTGGTATTCATCTGCCTGAGGTGCTTGTATATTTTGGAGATTAATCCTTTGTCATTTGTTTCATTTGCTATTATATTCTCTCATTCTGAGCACTGTATTTTCACCTTGTTTATAGCTTCCTTTGCTGTACAAAAGTTTTCAAGTTTAATTCGGTCACATTTTCTTATTTTTGTTATTATTTCCATTACTCTAGGAGGTGAGTCATAGAGGATATCACTGTGATTTATGTAAAGACATGTACTGCTTATGTTTCCCTCTAAAAGCCTTATAGTTTCTGGCTTTACATTTAAGTATTTAATCTATTTTGAGTTTACCAGGACCACATATTGAAGCTATCTTTCAGTTCAGTTCAGTCACTCAGTCATGTCCAACTCTTCGCAACCCCATGAATCGCAGCATGCCAGGCTTCCCTGTCCAACACCAACTCCCGGAGTTCACTCAGACTCGCATCCATCAAGTCAGTGATGCCATCCATCCATCTCATCCTCGTTTGTCCCCTTTTTCTCCTGCGCCCAATCCTTCCTGGCGTCAAAATCTTTTCCAATGAGTCAACTCTTCTCATGAGGTGGCCAAAGTACTGGAGTTTCAGCTTTAGCATCATTCCTTCCAAAGAAATCCCAGGGTTGATCTCCTTCAAAACGGACTGGTTGGATCTCCTTGCAGTCCAAGGGGCTCTCAAGATTCTTCTCCAACACCACAGTTCAAGAGCGTCAATTCTTTGGCGCTCAGCTTTCTTCACAGTCCAACTCTCACATCCATACATGACCACAGGAAAAACCATAGCCTTACTCCATTATATATTCCTGCTGCCTTTGTCAAAGATAAAGTGCCAGCAGGTGCATGGGTTTTCTCTTGGGCTTCTATCTTGTTCTGTTGGTTTGTATTTCTGTCTTTGTATCAGTATCATACTTGATGATTTTAACTGTAAAGTCTGAAGTCAGGAAGCTTGATTCTTTCAGCTCTGTTTATCTTTCTCAAGGTTACCTTTACTATTCAGGTTGGTTTTTTTTTTCTCATTTCCATGCAAATTGTGAACATTTTTGTTCTAGTTCTGTGAAAAATACCATTGGTAGTTTGATAGGAATTGCATTGTATCTGTAGATTGCTTTGGATCATATAGTCATGTTCACAATATTGATTCTTCCAACCGAGAAACATGGTATGTTTCTCCATCTGTTTGTGTCATTTTGGTTTCTTTCACCTGTGCCTTGTACTTTTCTGTGTACAGGTATTTTGTCCTTTTAAGTAGGTTTATTCCTGGGTATTTTATTCTTTTTGTCACAGTAATGAATGGAACTGTTTTCTTAACATGCCTTTCTGATTTTTCTGTGTTATTGTAAGGGGATGCAAGCAATTTCTGTGTGTTAGTTTTATATCCTGTGATTTTACTATATTCATTAGTTAGCTCTAATAATTTTATGGTGGCATCTTTAGGGTTCTTTATGTATGGGATAATGTCTTCTGTAAGCAGTGAGAGTTTTGCTGCTTCTTTTCCAATCTGGATTTTTTTTTAAATTTTTCCTTCTCTTCTCTGATTGCTGTGATTCGGACTTCCAAAACTGTGTTGAATAATAGTGGCAAGAGAGGCACCCTTATCTTGTTCCTGATCCAACAATTCCAATACTGTGCCTATGCTCTGAGGAGATCATAATTGAAAAGATACATATGCCCAAATGTTCACTGCAGCACTATTTACAATAGCTAGGACATGCAAGCAATCTAGATGTCCATCAGTAGATGAATGGATAAAGAAGTTGTAGTTCATAAATACAGTGGAATATTGCTGCTGCTGCTGCTGCTGCTGCTGCTAAGTTGCTTCAGTCATGTCCAACTCTGTGTGACCCCATAGAGAGCAGCCCACCAGGCTCCTCCATCCCTGGGATTCTCCAAGCAAGAACACTGGAGTGGAATATTACTAGCCATAAACAGGAATGCGGTTGAGTTAGTTCTATTGAGGTGGATAAACCTAGAACCTATTAAACAGAGTGAAGTAAGTCAGAAGGAGTAAAACAAATATTGTATATTAACATATATATTTGGAATCTGGAAAAATCATGCTGATGAACCTATGGTACTGATGAATCAGCAATGAAGACACAGACTTAGAGAACAGACTTGCAGACATGGTGGGATAATAAGAGGGTGGGATGAATAAAGAGTAGCATTGAAACATATGCATTACCATATGTAAAACAGATCAGTTCAGTTCAGTCACTTAGTCATGTGTGACTCTTTGCGACCCCATAAATCACAGCACGCCAGGCCTCCCTGTCCATCATCAACTCCCAGAGTTCACTCAGACTCATGTCCATCAAGTCGGTGATGCCATCCAGCCATCTCACCCCGTGTCTTCCCCTTCTCCTCCTGCCCTCAGTCCCTCCCAGCATCAGGTTCTCTTCCAATTAGTCAACTCTTCGCATGAGGTAACCAAAGTACTGGAGTTTCAACTTTAGCATCAGTCCTTCCAATGAACACCCAGGAATGATCTCCTTTAGGATGAACTGGTTGGATTTCCTTGCAGTCCAAGGGACTTTCAAGAGTCTTCTCTAAGATCATAGTTTAAAAGCATCGATTCTTTGGTGCTCAGCTTTCTTCACAGCCCAACTCTCACATCCATACATGACCACTGGAAAAACCATAGCCTTGACTAGATGGATCTTTGTTGGCAAGGTAATATCTCTGCTTTTCAGTATGCTATCTAGGTTGGTCATAAGTGTCCTTCCAAGGAGTAAGCATCTTTAATTTCATGGCTGCAATCACCATCTGTTAGTGGGACTTTGTTGTATGACACATGGAGATCAACCCAGGTCTCTGTTACAACCTAGAGGGATGGAATGGGGTGAGAGAGAGGAAGGAAGTTTAAGAGGGAGAAGATATATGTATATTTATGGCTCAGTCATGTTAATGTATGATAGAAACCAGTACAATGTTGCAAAGCAATTACACTCCAATCAAAAATAAATTTAAAGAAAAGAGTATAGGTTCTTTCTTTCCTTACTCATCCTTGAGAAGAGACAGGGAAGATGGGAGGGATTATGCACACAGTACAAATGGCTCTAATTCCTTTGTGATAGTCCTTAAAATCCAGAGCTCACATTATAAACACAGAACTTACAAGCAAAAGACTTGAACCTGACATGTGCCTTGTTATCTGGGTCACCCAAGCTTATGGTTTCTAGCTAACCAAATGGAATGCTTACTATTGGTTATTCATGTGGCATAAGCATTTTCACTTGTCAGCTGAGAGTATTAATTTAAAAATATGTAGCAAAAGAGTATTCTAATACTAATTATTAAGTTTAATGAAAAGTAAGGTTTTCACAGATTCAAAATTTTATTGAGAATAATCTTTTAAAAAGACAAGCCATAATGAAGAGTTGAAATTTTTGCACAATAATTTGAAGGTAAAAAGTTAAAAATTCTAAATGTAAATCTTCTTATGAATATAAACAACTTTTCAGTAGTATACTTGAATCAGTATTCAGAGACTTGATTTACGGTAAATGTTGAATATGTCATTACTAAAGTTACCTATTTTGTAGTATTATATTAAAGATGCTTTCCTATTTAGTCAGAGTGTAAAACTTTTAACAAACTAATTTTGGAATTGTAAATTTTAATTATTGAAGTGCACATACTGAAATGCAGGGAGAAAGCACGTGAGTAATGTGCAAAGTAAATCAAATATTTATTCCAATAAAATTTTTCAGAAAGAGCTGTTCAGATTTTGATACTGTGAAAAATGTTAAGCAAGATAATACATTGGCACAAACAGCTTTAATGAAGAAACATACTTTATGTTGTCTAAAGGGGGAAAGTATTAAAATTACTTTAGTAGTTGCATTTATAACTTTTCTTTTACTTAAAGCATCTTGTGTCAATTTTAGTTGTAGCAGTACTCTTCTCTCTAGATTAATCTACTTTATCTACTTCAGAAAACATTGGAATAATTATGAAGCATGCATTTGAATTAGTAAAACATTTAAAACAGCTTTTTAAGCAGATTTTTTTAAAAAGATCACAGCTGTGATTAATGTCTCTGAGAGGAATTGAGACTGGAAAGTACAGTGAAGAGCAATGAATTGCATTATTGGTTGGCCAAAAGCCTCATTCAGATTTTTCCGTAATATCTTATGGAAAAGCTCACACAAACTTTTTGGCCAATGAAGTATTTTTTAAAAATTAAGAAAATGCATTTAAAAACATGTAGCACATTTTAAATAGCCTAATAAAGTTATTTCAGTACAGGAGACAATTTTTTCTGTAAAGTGTCAGAAGGTGAATATTGAGGCTTTAGGGACCACTTGATCTCTGGTACCTACTCAACTGGGCTTCCCACCTGCCAATGCAGGAGACATATAAGGGCTGTGGGTTTGAGTGCTGGGTTGGGAAGATCCCCTGGAGGAGGACATAGCAACCTATTTCAGTATTCTTGAGAATCTCATAGACAGAGGAGCATGGTGAGCTATAGCCCAAAGGTTTGCAAAGAGCTGGACACAACTGAAACTCTTAACACGTATGCACACACACCACTACTCAATTTTGACAATACAGTGGAGAAACAGCCCCAGACAACACATAAATGAAGGGATATGGCTGTGAACCAATAACTATTGCTGTGATAGAGTGCCACTTTCTTTTCTAAAAGGTAGATGTAGGCATAGCTCATTTTATTGTGTTTTGTCGATTTTGTATTGTTTACAAATTGAAGATTTCTGGCAACCCTGGGTCAAACAAGTCTGTGGGCACAAATTTGTCCAACTGCATTTGCTCATACCATTTCTGTGACACATTTTGATAATTCTCTCAATATTTTGAAACTTTCCACTGTTTATTTTGGTAATCTGTGATCAGTGATCTTTGCTGTTACTCTTATAATTATTTGGCGGTGCCACAAACCATCATATAAGGTGGCAAACTTGATTGTTGAAATGACAACAAAAAATTGAGAATATTACATAAACTTAATTAACAAAGCCAAGGTAAAGTTTGAAAGATTAACTTCAGTTTTGAATGATGGTCTTCTGTGGGTAAAAAGCTATCAAATAGCACTCCCTACTCTGCTTATTTAACTTCTATGCAGAGTACATCATGAGAAATGCTGGGCTTGAAGAAGCACAAGCTGGAATCAAGATTGCCAGGAGAAATATCAATAACCTCAGATATACAGATGACAACACTCTTATGGCAGAAAGTGAAGAGGAACTAAAAAGCCTCTTGATGAAAGTGAAAGAGGAGAGTGAAAAAGTTGGCTTAAAGCTCAACATTCAAAAAACTCAGATCATGGCATCTGGTCCCATCACTTCATGGCAAATAGATGGGGAAACAGTGGAAACAGTGGTAGACTTTATTTTGAGGGGTTCCAAAATCACTGAAGATGGTGATTGTGGCCATGAAATTAAAAGACTCTTACTCCTTGGAAGAAAAGCTATGACCAACCTAGATAGCATATTGAAAAGCAGAGACATTACTTTGCCGAATAAGGTTAGTCTAGTCGAGGCTATGGTTTTGCCAGTGGTCATGTATGGATGTGAGAGTTGGACTGCAAAAAAGCTGAGCACCGAAGAATTGATGCTTTTCAACTGTGGTGTTGGAGAAAACTCTTGAGAGTCCCTTGGACTCCCAGGAGATTCAACCAGTCCATTTTAAAGGAGATTAGCTCTGAGTGTCCTTTGGAAGGACTGATACTGAAGCTCAAACTCCAGTACTTTGGCTACCTCATGCGAAGAGTTGACTCATTGGAAAAGAACCTGATGCTGGGAAAGATTGATGGCAGGAGGAGAAGGGGATGACAGAGAATGAGAAGGCTGGATGGCATCGCCAACTCGATGGACACGAGTTTGAGTAGACTCTGGGAGTTGGTGATGGACAAGGAGGTCTGGTGTGCTGCAACTCATGGTTTTGCAAAGAATCAGACACGATTGAGCAACTGAATTGAACTACAGAAATATAATTCTTGAAGAGTCCGTTGATATGGAGAATTCCATTTTTTGTCTTACTTTAAGAAATTGCTGCAGCCCCCTAATCATTAGAAAACACCCACCAGATTACTCAGTGGCCATTAACATCTGGGTAAGACCCTCCACCAGGAAAAAGATTATTACTTGCTGAAGGCTCAGATGATGATTAGTATTTTTCAGCAATATTTTTAAGTTAAGATATGTATCTTTTTTAATAAACAAAACTATTGTACATTTAATAGACTGCTGCTACTGCTAAGTCGCTTCAGTCGTGTCTGACTCTGTGTGACCCCATAGACGGCAGCCCACCAGGCTCCCCCATCCCTGGGATTCTCCAGGCAAGAACACTGGAGTGGGTTGCCATTTCCTTCTCCATAATAGACTGCAGTGTAGTGTAAATATAAGCTCACTATTAACTGTATTGGGAAACCAAAAAGTTTGTGTGGCTCATTTTATTGCGATATTCACTTTATTGCAGAGGTATAAAACTGAACCTACAGTATCTCTGAGGCATGCTGTGCAGTCTGTATTATATTTGATTAGATATTAGGGTAATTTTTTAGAACATTTTTAGCACCTGTTTCAAATATTTCAGCTGACATTAAGTCCACATTAGATAAAGATTATGTTCTTACTGAATAATATAGGATTTCTGTGCCTCAAACACAATTGAGTAGATTTTTTTTTTAATACAAATGTCTCTTTGGGAAAGGAATCTTGTTCTAATGTTGAAATATGAACAATTATGTTGTCATCAGAGTAGTTCCTTGTAATTGAAAGAGAAGCATCTGTACAACTTAAGGTACATATGTTTTTTTAGGTATGTGAGCTTGGAGAGTGCATTTAACATACTGATCCTCAATTTTTCCATCTGTTACATATTCATATATAATGCACTTCTAGACACATGGCAAATGCTCAGAAAACACTAAAACCTCCCACACCTTATTCAGTTTTTTTATAGAAACAGCATTGGACTTTAAGGAAGAATCACAAACTCCCCTCCTCCTTCTTTTTAAAGTACTGTATTTTAGTGGTAGAGAATTTTTCTTCACTAGCTGTTTCCTCAAATGAAATAATACATTTTCATATCAGGGTATTTGGAATGGCCTGGGTATTAATCCTAGCTAATATATATTGTTCTCATTGATTCATGTGGGGAATACTCTCTGGTTGTTCTGATTAAGATGAAATCCCAGGTTGTTAAATAATCCAGAGATTCATTGTCTTTGCAGTGAGAATCATGCATAAACATTAACTATCTTTGCCTAACCTTTTAGTTCATTTAGCTTAATTCATTTTCAGATCTCTGTGTTAAAGAGACACTTTAAATTTATTTCCTTAATTGGAAAAAATGTGAAGTAACATTATCAGAAATTAACTTCTATGCTAAAATCATGATTACATATTCAGAACCAAAAAAGTGACCTATCTGTATGAAAAGTACAAAAAAGACACACTGTAAGAGAATGTAACTTTTTGTTGCATAATAAGTTACTGCATTTATTTGCACTTAGAATCATTAAAGGACAGAAGGCTGATAAACTGAGATGCTTTTGCCACACACTCACAAAATGCCCCCCAAAATGATGTCAGAAGCTGACAACAGAAGCCATTGCAATCACAAGCCATAAAATTTTATTATACAAAGTGACTACGTATGGACACAAATAACTGTTATTACAGTGGTTTATCAAGATCCAAACCATTTATATTTAGATCATCTATATCTTAAACGTCTTTTAATTAGTAGCTCTTTTCAGCTTAACTGCATTATAGTTATTACGGCTCATCTTATATCCACACAGATCCAAAGGTACCAGGTATATTCCACTGTCCAACAATACTTTACTTTGAGACAAATATTTCAGAAACTGTTTGAGAATCAGAAATCAACTTCTTGGATTTGTCTGGTCACTCAGCACCCTATTTCTCCTCACACTTCTCCTCCCTTCCTCTCTTTGTCCAAATACAGTATTTTTCCTTAGTTAGAAGAGAAAGTTACTTGAAGAGAAAGCCCTTTCAGTGAGGGAACAGACTTTTACAAAATAATAATAATTTGAACAGATTGTACTTCAGGAGATTATTCTTTTTTGTCATCTCTAAATATGGCATGCTGCAATTCATGGGGTCGCAAAGAGTTGGACCTGACTGAGCGACTGAACTGAACTGAATGTGGGAAAACCTTAAATCAGTAGGAAAAATAAGCATTTGATTTAAAATGTTACAAGTAACAAGATCATAATACATCCCAAATTGCCTTGTAATGTTTTACTGTCAGTTTACACTCATACCTACTATGCAATACAGGATCCCCTTTCCTACTCTATGTCACTTAGTTAATATTGTTATTAATGACAGCTTCTTGTTTGCCATTTTTTTCCCTTTTATTTCAGGATCTATCTTTCCCCCTACTCCATTGAGCTTCTATTCCTAGCATACTGACCTTCATTCTCTCTCCTTCCATGTATTATACTAGAAGCTTCCTAACTGGTTTTTCTTATTCTAAGCATCACACACCAATAGGATGAAACTTTTGTGATATTAATAATGATGCTTCTATACTCACGTAACATCATAAACTCCTCAAGAATTGGTATCACCCAGTTCAGTTCAGTAGCTCAGTCATGTCTTACTCTTTGCGATCCCGTAGACTGCAGCGCACCAGGCTTGTATCACCCAGCCCGCTGAAATTTGTATTCTTGCCTCTCTATCATGGGGCTAGGACCTATCTATCTAGCCTCATCTTTGCTTGTTCCTGTATGAATTTTAGCCTTCAATTAAAACGAACTTTTATTTGAACCCAAATAAAATCAAACTTTTATTTGATTCTGCTTCTTTATTCAAGATGTTTACTCAACTGGAAAATGGGTTCTCTATTAACCTCACCTATTGACATACTGAATTCTCAAACTCCCATTTCTAAGCACATATTCTCCAAGAAACTTTCTCAGAGTTACCCTCCCTCCCTTAGATTGTATAACTCATCTTCTGATATATGATAATTTTCCTAAGGAAAGTTCGTTTTTATATTCCCGCTTGTACCTCATTACCTTCATAGGAAGTGCTGCGTAAACATTTGAATTGTTAGGTTATTTTCAAAATGAAAACACAAGAAAAGCAGACCTGACCTTACATTGACTAGAGCAGTGTGGTCAATAGTGTCTGGAAACAACATTCAGAAAATTTTTTAGAAGGTTGGGAATGGACTTTACTATGACAAAATAAATGTAAAGTAAATGGACTTTACTATGGTAAAGTTTACTATGATTTGTCAAGGGCTCTCCAGCAGCAAAAACCATGATGACTAATAGAAACAATAGTGGGTAAGTCTAGACTTTGTTTGGTGTGACAAAGGGAGTTACATAAATTTGATGATGTAAAGAAAAATAGATTGTTCAGAAATTATTTTCAAAATGTTATTCTTGGGACAAATGCTAAATCATTAATGGTCTATGGAACCATTTCACTTAAACTCCAGCACTAAGACCAATGAAATATTATAACTGCAAATGTGGTATCTTGCCAAATTTTTCAAGAGTGAAAATAGGCACTAGTATAAAACTCTGGAGACCTCCCAGGTGGTTCAGTGGTAAAGAATCTGCCT
Source organism: Madoqua kirkii (assembly GCA_006408675.1). Classification (NCBI taxonomy): domain Eukaryota; kingdom Metazoa; phylum Chordata; class Mammalia; order Artiodactyla; family Bovidae; genus Madoqua; species Madoqua kirkii. The sequence continues at coordinate 23,117 of SJYC01089379.1, forward strand.
GCCAATGCAGGAGACACAAGGGGCACAGTTATGGTACCTAAATCAGACAGATCTCCTGGAGGAAGAAATGACAACCTGTTCCAGTATTCTTGCCTGAAAAATCTTATGGATAGAGGAGCCTGGTGGGCTACAGTTGATGAGGTCATAAAGAGTCAGACATGACTGAATGACTGAGCAACAAAAAAAATAAACCGATGATTTTATACATGTGTTTATTTATTATGAATTTATTCAATTATTGGTAATCAATTTAAATTTTAAACTCAAACATATCATCTGATCTAAATCTCTTGCATAATCAAAGTACAAGATGCCTTTCTTCACAACACACTTGACCTGAAATACAATTTCACCTCTTACAGTTACGGGCCCTTGATGTGGGAGCTCTGTCAATCATTATTTTTAATTTTGAATCCTTGGAAAGGATGTAGCTCTCAATATGGGTCTTGTTATTAAGCTGAAATATAAGATACTTTATGATTAAATTTAATATCAGAATATGGGAACACATTAAAGGGGGAAAAAACCGTGGGGGTTGTTTCTATATTTACCCACTTTTATTGTGAAGTGAAATGTTAGTCTCGGTCGTGTCCAACTCTGTGACCTCATCAACCGTAGGCCGCCAGTTTCCTATGTCCATGGAATACTCCAGGCAAGAATACTGAAGTGGGTTCAGTATATTTCAGTATACTGAAATACTGAAGCTATTCCCTTCTCCAGGGGATCTCCCAACCACTGCCTGCAATGGGGAATGAACCTGAGTCTACCTCATTGCAGGCAGATGCCATCTAAGCCACCTGCTGCTGCTGCTGCTGCTGCTGCTGAGTTGCTTCAGTCACATCCGACTCTGTGCGACCCCACAGACAGCAGTCCACCAGGCTCCACCATCCCTGGGATTCTCCTGGCAAGAACACTGGAGTGCATTGCCATTTCCTTCTCCCCATATTTATTGTACTTTAACCTAAAGTTAATAAGTTTTAAAAACCCCTTAATGAAATATATATTATTAAAATATGATGTATCCAGTGAACTGTCTAATTTCTGCTTACATTAATACCTTCTATATAGCTAGATTTACTCTTGAATTATGCTCTTTCTCTATCGAATTCTCAGAAAATCTAAGTTCTTTTTTTTTTCCAGGAATGACTTGAAATTTTAAGAGTTTTATTTCAATTAAGTCTATCTATGCAACTCAAAAATAGATAAAATATTTTCATGCACTCATAAATCCAAGAGAATAAAATCATGCTAGTCACGATTTTCCTTTTCAATACTTCTAGATCCTGGTAACATATTTAGAGGATAGTGCTATGTGAATTAACACTTCTCCAAATTATTTTAAGTCCTTCTGGTCCAATTATCCTTTCGCTATCTATATCTTTTTTTTTTTTTTTTGGTGTATGTTATTCGGTATATATTTAAACAGTCAGAAAACACAAGTACCAGTGAATCCAATAAAATCCTGTCTCTTATACACATCTACTCTTTGCGATCCCGTAGACTGCAGCGCACCAGGCTTGTATCACCCAGCCCGCTGAAATTTGTATTCTTGCCTCTCTATCATGGGGCTAGGACCTATCTATCTAGCCTCATCTTTGCTTGTTCCTGTATGAATTTTAGCCTTCAATTAAAACGAACTTTTATTTGAACCCAAATAAAATCAAACTTTTATTTGATTCTGCTTCTTTATTCAAGATGTTTACTCAACTGGAAAATGGGTTCTCTATTAACCTCACCTATTGACATACTGAATTCTCAAACTCCCATTTCTAAGCACATATTCTCCAAGAAACTTTCTCAGAGTTACCCTCCCTCCCTTAGATTGTATAACTCATCTTCTGATATATGATAATTTTCCTAAGGAAAGTTCGTTTTTATATTCCCGCTTGTACCTCATTACCTTCATAGGAAGTGCTGCGTAAACATTTGAATTGTTAGGTTATTTTCAAAATGAAAACACAAGAAAAGCAGACCTGACCTTACATTGACTAGAGCAGTGTGGTCAATAGTGTCTGGAAACAACATTCAGAAAATTTTGTTAGAAGGTTGGGAATGGACTTTACTATGACAAAATAAATGTAAAGTAAATGGACTTTACTATGGTAAAGTTTACTATGATTTGTCAAGGGCTCTCCAGCAGCAAAAACCATGATGACTAATAGAAACAATAGTGGGTAAGTCTAGACTTTGTTTGGTGTGACAAAGGGAGTTACATAAATTTGATGATGTAAAGAAAAATAGATTGTTCAGAAATTATTTTCAAAATGTTATTCTTGGGACAAATGCTAAATCATTAATGGTCTATGGAACCATTTCACTTAAACTCCAGCACTAAGACCAATGAAATATTATAACTGCAAATGTGGTATCTTGCCAAATTTTTCAAGAGTGAAAATAGGCACTAGTATAAAACTCTGGAGACCTCCCAGGTGGTTCAGTGGTAAAGAATCTGCCTGCCAATGCAGGAGACACAAGGGGCACAGTTATGGTACCTAAATCAGACAGATCTCCTGGAGGAAGAAATGACAACCTGTTCCAGTATTCTTGCCTGAAAAATCTTATGGATAGAGGAGCCTGGTGGGCTACAGTTGATGAGGTCATAAAGAGTCAGACATGACTGAATGACTGAGCAACAAAAAAAATAAACCGATGATTTTATACATGTGTTTATTTATTATGAATTTATTCAATTATTGGTAATCAATTTAAATTTTAAACTCAAACATATCATCTGATCTAAATCTCTTGCATAATCAAAGTACAAGATGCCTTTCTTCACAACACACTTGACCTGAAATACAATTTCACCTCTTACAGTTACGGGCCCTTGATGTGGGAGCTCTGTCAATCATTATTTTTAATTTTGAATCCTTGGAAAGGATGTAGCTCTCAATATGGGTCTTGTTATTAAGCTGAAATATAAGATACTTTATGATTAAATTTAATATCAGAATATGGGAACACATTAAAGGGGGAAAAAACCGTGGGGGTTGTTTCTATATTTACCCACTTTTATTGTGAAGTGAAATGTTAGTCTCGGTCGTGTCCAACTCTGTGACCTCATCAACCGTAGGCCGCCAGTTTCCTATGTCCATGGAATACTCCAGGCAAGAATACTGAAGTGGGTTCAGTATATTTCAGTATACTGAAATACTGAAGCTATTCCCTTCTCCAGGGGATCTTCCCAACCACTGCCTGCAATGGGGAATGAACCTGAGTCTACCTCATTGCAGGCAGATGCCATCTAAGCCACCTGCTGCTGCTGCTGCTGCTGCTGCTGAGTTGCTTCAGTCACATCCGACTCTGTGCGACCCCACAGACAGCAGTCCACCAGGCTCCACCATCCCTGGGA
>SJYC01089380.1:0-10164 GCA_006408675.1 Madoqua kirkii
CTAATATCACTATTATTAATTTTTCATCAAAAAGTTACACATGAGTATAATTAGTAAATTATCAGTCAAAATTTCAAATATTATGAAACTATATTAGTATTAAAATAGATATGAGGTAGATTTTTGTCATTCTGAGTTGTCAATCTCGGTACTTCAAGAATATGGAAGTTAATGTAAATAATTATCAGAGGAAAGTAAAAAATAGAAAGTTAAAAAAAAAAACTGATTCTGAGGGTTGGGATCAAGGCTGATAAGCAGAGAATTGTATTTTCACTTATACATTTATACAGTTTGATTTGTTCATTTGTTTCAACCATACACAAGTAAGCTTCTTACTGTATTTCAGATTTCACCAATACCAAATAATCATTCCTGGGAGCTTTGTGAAATACCATTATAAAAAAGAAAGTTTATAACTGTGAAACTGTGTATTGATACAGCTTTTCACTATTTTTGTGCTCTAAAAGGTAGAGGATTGCTTATTCATAAAGATATGATATGTATTACCTGAAGAATGGTCTGTGGGTTGGGTACTGTGGCCAAAACAAATACACACACAAAAAAATCCTTACACACTGTATTTCCACTCTTATATTCTAGTTACATTCTCAGTAATATATCTTGAACTTTTGCAGTAGTCTTTATCTCCTTGCTTCTTTTGTAATTCAAAAGTATTCCATGCTACTTATAATTGTCTTTCAAAAATATAGAAACAAATATGCCATTTTTGAAAACATTCATAGCTTATCAGTGCTGACAGGGCAAAATCTAAATTTCTTAACACTGTGCTGGAGACTTCAACATCCTAGCAATAAACCACTTCTCTATCCTCAACTTGGCCTAATTTCTTTCTTAAGATTCCTATTTTTAAACCAGCATTGTCCAGAAGTTTCTATTAGTTACATGTGGCTATTAAGCACTTGAAATGTGACCACTGGTACGAAGATTTAAGTGTTAAATTTTTGGTTGATTTTAGTTAATTTAAATCAACCTAGCTAGTGGTTATTCCATTAGACAAACAGTTTGAGAAATACACCAGTCTACTTTTTATTCTTATATGTAAACCTCAACCTGAATTACATGGTTCCTTCTCTCAAATGTTCTTGCTAACTTGTTTTCCTGAAAATTGCAATTTATTCTTCAGAGAACTACTTCAATGATGTTATGCTTTCTTTGTAGTTTTCTCTATTAAATTCCCACTTGGAAGAATTAGCTTACATACATTTTGAATAAATTATTTACAGTGAAATAAGAGAAGCTCACTCACTACACTGTCACTCACAATGGTATAGTCTCTTCTCAACACTATGTGCTTGTTAGTGTTTCACAAACTACATTACATAAAGTCTCAAGACTCCTGTGCATGAGACAGCCCACTTAGTTCGGACTCTGTGGTGGCTATCTCTATTTCAGTAAGAATATCTTCAAATATGCTTAACATTCTTTTGTAGAAAATATTTTGGGGCTGAAAAGGTATTTGAAACCAGTTATATAACTTCTCCTTCCTTACAGTGTCTTTGTCTATTTTTGATTTTTACAATGGACTGTTATTTGTACTGTATTTATCTTCTGTTTATACTTCTAATTCATTTTTCCACAACTAGATTTACAGAGCCCTGAGAGCAGAGAATACATTCTGTCATTATTCGCTTCATAGTGTCTTGTCCATTCTTAATCACTCAGTTGTGTCCAACTCTATGCAACTCCATGGACTATAGCCCACAAGGCTTCTCTGTCCATGGAATTCTCCAGGCAAGAATACTGAAGTGGATAACCAACCATTCCCTTCTCCAGAGGATCTTCCTGAACCAGGGATCTAACTTAGGTTTCCTGCACAGCAGGGAGATTGTTACTTCAGAGCCACTAGGGAGGCGCATCTTGTCCACTGTTGGTGAAATAAACTTTAAACATTTAACACTGCCACCAGCTGAGAGATTACAAATAAGAAAGTTCCATCCTCAAATGGCTATACCAGGCTCCTAATATAGATATAAAATAGTTTTCTGGTATTTTTCTCATCAAAGGGCTGAATATTTGAGTTTTAAAATGAACAACTCTTTATTTGGATTATTACTCTTGCTTTTCTGATATCTTTACCTCTTTCATAGGGGATCTTGATTCTATAATTCAATATATTTTGTATACTAGATTTAACTGAAAATAGATATTGATACAAACATATCTGAATCATATTCTCAATGAATAAAAATAAAATCCTATTAAAATATATTCAGTTCAGATGTTCAGTCCTGTATGATTCTTTGTGACTCCAGGGACTACAGCGGGCCAGGCTTCCCTACCGTCACCACCTCCTAGACCTTGCTCAAACTCATGTTCATCCAGTCAGTGATGCCATCCAACCATCTCATCCTTTGTTGTCCTCTTCTCCTCCGGCCTCCAATTTCTCTCAGCATCAGGGTCTTTTCAAATGAGTCAGTTCTTCACATCAGGTGGCCAAAGTATTGGAGTTTCAGCTTCAACAGTCCTTTCAAAAAATATTCAGGACTGATTTCCTCTAGGATTAACTGGTTGGATCTCTTCTCAGTCCAAGGGACTCTCAAGAGTCTTCAACACAATAGTTACAAAGCATCAATACTCTGGCGCTCAGCTTTCTTTATAGTCAAACTTTCCATCCATACATGACTGCTGGAAAAACCATAGCATTGACTAGACAGACCTTTGTCAGCAGAGTAATGTATCTGCTTTTAAATATGCTGTCTAGGTTCGTCATAGCTTTCCTTCCATAAGCAAGCATCTTTTAAGTTCATGGCTGCAGTCACCATCTGTAGTGATTATGCCCCCCAAAATAAAGTCTCCCACTGTTTCCACTGTTTTCCCATCTATTTGCCATGGAGTGATGAGACTGGATGCCATGATCTTAGTTTTTTGAATGTTGAGTTTTAAGCCAGCTTTTTCACTCCCCTTTCACCAAAAGCTCTTTAGTTCCTCTACACTTTCTGACATAAGGTTGGTGTCATCAGCCTATCTGAGATTATTGATATTTCTTCAGTGATCTTGATTCCTGCTTGTTTTTCATTCAGCCCAGCATTTTGCATGATGTATTCCGAATATAAGTTAAATAAGAAGGGTGACAATATATAATCTTGATGTACTCCTTTCCTGATTTGGAACCAGTCTATGGTTCTATGTCCAGTTCTAACTGTTGCTTCTTGACCTGAATACAGATTTCTCAGGAGGCAGTTCAGGTGGTCTGGTACTCCTATCTCTTTAAGAATTTTCCAGTTTGTTGTGATGGACACAGTCAAAGGCTTTGGCATAGTCAATAAAGCAAGAGTAGGTGTTTCTCTGGAATTCTCTTGCTTTTACAATGACCCAACGGATGCTGGTAATTTGATCTCTGGTTCCTCTGACTTTTCTAAAATCAGCCTGAACATCTGGAAGTTGGGTTCATGTACTGTTGAAGACTGGCTTGAAGAATTTTGAGCACTGGTTTGCTAGCAAGTGAGAAGAGTGCAATCATGCGGTAGTTTGAACATTCTTTGGCATTGCCCTTCTTTGGACCTGGAATGAAAACTGACCTTTTCCAGTCTCGTGGTCACTGCTGAGTTTTCCAATCTTGCTGGTGTATTGAGTGCAGCACTTTCACAGCATCATCTTTTAGGATTTGAAATAGCTCAACTGGAATTCCATCACATCTACAAGCTTTGTTCACAGTGATGCTTCCCAAAGCCCATTTGACTTCGCATTCTAAGATGCCTGGCTCTAGGTGAGTGATCACACCATCATGGTTATCTGGGTCTTGAAGATCTTTTTTGAGTAATTCTTCTGTGTATTCTTGTCACCTCTTCTTAATATCTTCTTCTTCTGTTACGTATATGCCATATCTGTCCTTTATTGAGCCCATCTTTGCATGAAATGTTCCCTTGGTATCTCTAATTTTCTTGAAGGGATCTCTAGTCTTTCTCATTCTATTGTCTTCCTCCATTTCTTTGCATTGATCATTAAGAAAGGCCTTCTAATCTTTCCTTGCTATTCTCTGGAACTCTGCATTCAAATGGGTTTATCTTTCCTTTTTTCCTTTTCCTTTAGCATCTCTTCTTTTCTCAGCTATGGTAATAAAGACCAAGTCAAAATGGCACTGACATTTATTTATCATAAAAGATAAGAAAAAAATAAAGAAATATAGACATAAGAAAATGATAAAAGGACAAAAGGAAAGATAAAAAGATGGAAGGAAGGAAGGAAGGTGGGGGATGCAATAAGAGAAACAGAGAAGAGGTCCACTGTATAATATCAGATGGAGAATAAGGTAGAAAACATTTTTATTAACTTATATTTTTCTTAGAACAGTCATTGAAGCTAAAAATCTATTGTGTTCAAGTATCTTCTCTTTCTCCTAGAAGAGGGCAAGGCAACCCTCTCCAGTATTCTTGCCTGGAGAGTCCATGGACAGAGGAGCCTGGACAGCTAGAGTCCATAGTGTTGCAGAGTTGGACACAAATGAAGCAACCTAGTACTTATGCATGCATCATCTCTTCCTAAGTAAAATTGAGCTTTTCAGGGATTCTCAGCTAAGCAGTCAAAGAGATCTCAAGAACGCCCTTGAGTATCATTTAAATAGACACATTGACCTTTCAATGACTCCAGGAAAGATATCTGGTCCTGGCCCATTGCCATAAATAATTTGGTGAAGGAAAGGAAATGCTTGGTTTTAAACTATTCACAATTTGGGGCCTATAAAATAAAGAAGAGTGTTGGCAGAACAGAGACATAGAGAATGAGAAAGGAAGGTAAACTCACAAACTACTGAAACAGGTGTAAATGCAATGTGCTGCAAGATTTCTGGGTCTAGAACTGCATTTGATTCTCCTGGCTGGAACAGAAGAAAAACACAGATTCCGCAAAGCCCTTAAATAGAACATTTTGAGACAACAGCAACAGAGCTATCTATTCTTCATAGAAGTGTGTTCTGATTTACCTGATTAACGAGACCATATGGTTGAACACTGAACTAGGCAGGCAGTCAGCTTTGATTAGTGATCTAGTTTTTCACTTAAAGTATCATTTGGTATTGAAAGAGCTAATGAAGCATGTAACTGAACAGAAAGAAGATACTATAGAGTTTTATTTTAGATAGCTCTAAACATATTTCTTCTCTAGGTAGTCAATTAAATGTTTAATTTAACTTTTCAATATTTATAATTTAGTGCTTTTAAGCACTCATTTATTTTTTATTCCTTACTTTTTCAGCTTTAGTATCTTGCTTCTAGGGCTTGGTGATATATTGTAAATATTAAACATATAGATAATTTTTCCTTAAATAACTATTCTAGAACAAGAACAATACCTAGAACCTGGGTGTCCTTAATAAATATCTGATGAATGAACATCATAATTTTAAAGCTTACATTCCAGTATTTCAGCTTCCTGAGTGAGGCATCTGGTAAGGTGGTTGAGAGCACATAACCTGGAATCAAACTGATTATCTGTAGTCCTACAATAGCCTTAGACAATATTACAATCTATATTACATATTCTTAGAATGAAATTCTAGAATCCATGTGAGACTGTACATTGTTATTCTATAATGTCAATTATTTTTATTTTGGACATTTTCTTTCACAATGTTCAGAAATAAAATTGTCAAGGTAGTAACTGAACATAGCTGTAGATAAATAAATGATGAAATGGAAAATCCAGAGAGGATGCTTGGCTTGGAGTAAAGGAAGAAAGTAGAAAACCTGTAGTTTTTGTTACTTAAAAAAATAGCAAATGGGTATTAAACTTGAAATCATTGCCTCCTGATGCTTTGTCCATTCAGAGACCATAGTAAATCTTATTAATAAGCTAAAATGACATCAACTTGAGAGAATCACAGGCTAATTCTACCACATAAATTCTGAAACATGTACCACCAACAATGTGTTCTTCTTCTTTGGAATATTGCGGAAATCTGGAAGCAAATACATAAGGCCTTGGTCCTTGGAGTACAACATAATATAATTTTTAAGTATGGTAAACTTATATAAACAAACTGATGAAAAATGAGGGACAGGAGAAAAAGCATTATATCCTAGAACTTACAAATTTATCACATAACCTGAAAAATCCCATGCTTCATTATATATCTGTTACGGTAGGTTTGGGCTTCCCAGGTGTTGCTAGTGGTAAGAACCCGTCCACCAAAGCATGAGACACAAGAGACTCGAGTTCAATCCCTGGGTCAGGAAGATACCCTGGAGGAAGATCCCCACTCCAGTATTCTTGCCTGAAGAATCCTATGGACAGAGATCCTGGCTGGCTACAGTCCATGGGGTTGCAAAGGGGCAGACACCACTGAAGCGACTTATCACACACGCACGTATGTAAGTTTACAAGCTTGCCACTCATGCCTAATTGTTTTATATAATTTCCAATTATATTGTTATTATGGAACAAATCTGCTTGGATAACATTTAGTGAAATTAGCAATGATGTGTCTTATTTTTCAAAATCTTTTAAGAACAGACAACATAAAGGAAGGGTTACAAGCTTGACCTCTGGCACCAAAAACAACCTGGGTTTGAGTCTTGGATTCTTCACTTTCTAAGGTTGTCCTTGTGCAAAGTATTTAGTAGGTGCCTATGAGCATAACTGAAATCATGCATGTAAAATAGAGGAGTTCCTGGTATACTCAGTAAAAGTTAAGTATTACTTTAAGGTTGTTATAATTCCATTACAAAAAGAAACTATAATTAGTCATCCAATACTTAAGTATTTTAGAGTCAGTAGAATTAATTCTAATTTACCAACTTGATGTTTTATAAGTTAAGGTAGACATATGCCTAGGAAGAGAAAGTAAGAGAGTACAACTGTATCAGTACAAAAGCCAAATCGATACCTTTCCTATGACATAGAAAGCTGCATCTTTCAAACACAGTTGAATACCAACATTAAAGAGGGATATTAATCTCTGCAAATTAGGTCTGTGGGACAACCATATTAGAAATTAAAATCCTATCACAAAAATAGATTCAAACAGAGAGCTTAAATGAGGAGTTTTCTAGGGCAAAGAATTTACTAGTTGTGGAAAACTTCACAGCATAATAACCACTCTTTGCAGAGGTGATTCAAAAGTACTTTCTAGGGAAAAAATATAAGTATAACTCTGCTAGTGGGAAATATTAAGTACTCAGTTTCATTTTAGTACTTTTTTATCTTTTGTCCTGGTACCTCTAGCATTTATATCAGTCTAAGAAAATATAACATGAGAACTCAAAAGAGTATCTCCAACAGTAAGTCGTTATTTATAGAGAAATTTTTTTTTTTTTTAACGTACCGAGGTCTTGATTTTTGGCTTCTTTTCTCTAGTAGTCTTAACTTTTTTGTTGCTGGTAAAATAATGCAAGGTGCCATACTCCATCAAAGCTCAAAAACAAAAATGAAACAAACAGAAACAAAGAGATCCATCGCAGTCACGTAAGAAACCTTAGGTAAGGACTTCCTGGCAATTGTACTCAGAGTTGTCATAGTCAGCACTGTGGTGATACCTGTGGAGAGAGGGAAGAAAAATAGATGATGAAAATGATCTTAGACCATTTTTATTCTTCCATTTGACATGGCAATATTGTTTGCATAAATAAACAATGGAAACAAAAGAATATGATTATTCATAATTTACAGGGGGAAAATCTGGTAACCATAGCTACATTGTGTTCAGTGTGTCCTTTGTATAACATTTAATCATGTAAATTCTCTGGACTGCAAGTAGGTAACTCCCCATACCTGTCCTTGCCTTCTTCCAGAATAATAGACTATTCAGTTTTTAGCTGGCCTGTGCCTGCCTGGAAGTACACAATTATTTGCCAGCTTCCTTTAGCTATGTGTGGCCACAGGCTGAAATGTAGCCAAGAAGAATCAAGTCAAGGGTTTAAACAAAGACCAAAAGATGTCCTTAGATATTACAGCGATAGGAAATGCCCTTCTTTTCCTCCTTCTCAACTGATTTCTGCTGGAAGATGATGGCCAGACCATCAGAAGCCACGTTAGATCCCTGTCTAATTTAATCTACAGTGATTTAAGGTTTCCTGTCACACACAGTTAAAATTAATCCAAACTGCCTTAACATTTTTATAACTTGTATTAAATGTATATTTTAGTCGCAATAAAGAATACAGGCAAAATGATATCAAGGGACTATTTTAAAAGAAAAGAGTAAATCATATTTTGAAGAACTCAACATATAAAATGAGGATGTCCCTCTGGACCCAAGCCCTGTGTATGCATCTCTGAGGCTGTCTATTTCTCTTTATCCATGACCTTCTTGTGGTTCTTCATTCAGTTCAGTCACTCAGTTGTGTCCAACCCTTTGCAACCTCATGAATTGTAGCACACCAGGCCTCCTTGTCTATCACCAACTCCCAGAGTTCACTCAGACTCACATCCATCGAGTCCATGATGCCATCCAGTCATCTCATCCCCTGTGCTCCCCTTCTCCTCCTGCCCCCAATCCCTCCCAGCATCAGTCTTTTCCAATGAGTCAACTCTTCGCATGAGGTGGCCAAAGTACTGGAGTTTCAGCTTTAGAATCATTCCTTTCAAAGAAATCCCAGGGCTGATCTCCTTCAGAACGGACTGGTTGGATCTCCTTGCAGTCCAAGGGACTCTCAAGAGTCTCCTCCAACACCACAGTTCAAAAGCATCAATTCTTCGGTGCTCAGCTTTCTTCACAGTCCAACTCTCACATCCATACATGACCACAGGAAAAACCATAGCCTTGACTAGACGGACCTTTGTCGGCAAAGTAATGTCTCTGCTTTTCAATATGCTATCTAGGTTGGTCATAACTTTCCTTCCAAGGAGTAAGCGTCTTTTAATTTCATGGCTTAGTCTTTTCCAATGAGTCAACTCTTCGCATGAGGTGGCCAAAGTACTGGAGTTTCAGCTTTAGAATCATTCCTTTCAAAGAAATCCCAGGGCTGATCTCCTTCAGAACGGACTGGTTGGATCTCCTTGCAGTCCAAGGGAGTCTCAAGAGTCTCCTCCAACACCACAGTTCAAAAGCATCAATTCTTCGGTGCTCAGCTTTCTTCACAGTCCAACTCTCACATCCATACATGACTACTGGAAAAACCATAGCCTTGACTAGACAGACCTTAGTTAGCAAAGCAATACCTCTGCTTTTGAATATGCTATCTAGGTTGGTCATAACTTTTCTTCCAAAGAGTAAGCATATTTTAATTTCATGGCTCCAGTCACCATCTGCAGTGATTTTGGAGCCCCCCACCCCTGAAAAGTCTGACACTGTTTCCACTGTTTCCCCATCTATTTCCCATGAAGTAATGGGACTGGATGCCATGATCTTCATTTTCTGAATGCTGAGCTTTAAGCCAACTTTTTCACTCTCCTCTTTCACTTTCATCAAGAGTCTTTTTAGTTCCTCTTCACTTTCTGCCATAAGGGTGGTGTCATCTGCAAATCTGAGGTTATTGATATATCTCCCGGCAATCTTGACTCCAGCTTGTGCTTCTTCCAGTCCAGCACTTCTCATGATGTACTCTGCATATAAGTTAAATAAGCAGGGTGACAGTATACAGCCTTGATGCACTCCTTTTCCTATTTGGAATCAGTCTGTTGTTCCATGTCCAGTTCTAACTGTTGCTTGTGGTTCTTATCACTGCTCATTTTAGTCCCCCTTACAGATGCACAGGCTCTATCTCCTCTTATCTAAACTACCTCAATTCTCATTCTTTATCTCATGAAACAGAGCACCATTAGTGGAATCGTTTTCTCTCTAAGAAGTAATAATATAATGCCAGATGAATCTTAATTTGGCCAGTTATTTACAGACTGGCAATATCTGGGTTGAAAAAAATAGCACCTCTTTTGTATGATGAAGTTAATAGCCAACTTTTCCTTCATGTCTCCGTTAAAACACATCTTAATAATAATTTCTTTCATATGCCCATCTTTTTATTTTTGTCATCACTTAGGATTGAAAAAAAAATTAAGGTTGATACAGTTATGATGGATTAGAATTTATGGAGACAAGTTAAGGTCAAATTCTGACACTCCCACCTATTAATTCTGTGACCTCAGGAAAGTTTCTTAACTCATCTGTGTCCCTTAGCTAAAAAATTGACACAGAAATGTAACATATCTTAATATATTTATAAAAATATATTTACTTCACTTGGGTTTAAAGTAGATGTAAAATCTTTCTTC
>SJYC01089381.1:0-23923 GCA_006408675.1 Madoqua kirkii
TTGGATCATAAATACCTTTCCATTAAGGGGATGATTTATAATGAGTCAATATGTTCAAGACAATGAATTAAATAAACCTGAATCTTACCTATCAACCCTCATTTAATCCTCTGTTAGGGATGTTTTACTATACCACTGAAAATCAGAGTATTTTAAAGTATTATAGCAAGTGGACTCCCAAAGAAAATCTTTGTCAATCGTTTGCCTTATAGGTTTAAAAATATAGTATTTATGCCACAGCCTTTTCTGCTTCCAAACAGGGAAATCAAGGAGTTTTTCCTCTTTGCTTTCAGTCCTATTCACTTACTGGTAACACCAAGCTTAAACCAGTGTTTCCACAATATTTCACCATTTGAAATCTTAGTGTATAAAAGAAACTTCATATTTATTACTTTGCAACTGTGAAAAAGGGAAATTTATGAGTTTCAAATATTAATTTGGAAACTAAATTGGAGCAACTACAAGTGTTCTTTAAAAAAAAAAAAAAACACAACAGTAATACCTTAGAGTATACAGAACTCGTCCATCATTCCATATTCGAAGAAGACGATTAGGAGTTGTTATCCAATGAGCATCAGATTTTCTTGAGTTTCTGAAGAAAGTATCAGGAATCCAAATTTTCCCAACCATATTACTGTTAAGCATGAGCACTTTCATGGTACTATTGAATTTTAGACGACTATCAAACCAAGTTTGGGCAAAAATTATATCTATTGTGTATTCCTAAAAGATAAAAAGAGAGTAATGATTCATGATAGTAAAGCTTGTATTTCAGGCATTCTCTTCAGAAGTTTGAATTTTTATATTTTAAAATTTCTGTAAGTAAATAGCACTTGAACTCAATCTTTTTAGAAAAGTGTATGCCATTATCTTAACCTTTCTTTTTCATTGTTTATATGAGTCATGTAAAATAAAATCCAAGATTTCTAGCAATAACTGCTGTCCAGTGTCACTTCACATACTTTTTGTAAATTGTATTCAACATTTTATAATATGGTTATTAATATAAAGGTCAGTCACTTTCATGTTAACAACTAGATAAAAATTTTGTGATATTTATGAAGCGTCTGTCTACAATGCAAGAGACCTGGATTCGATCCCTGGGTCTGGAAGATCCACTGGAGCAGGAAGTGGCAATCCACTCCAGTACTATTGCCTGGAAAATCCCATGGACAGAGGATCCATGGGGTCGCAAAGAGTCGGACACGACTGAGCAACTTCACTTCACTTATGAGTGATTAAGTCACACAAAAAGACACAAACTAAAATATTAAAATTCAAGCACTCACCAAATTATCTAACAGCCACCAGATTATCCTTTGTACAGAAAACTATTTTCAGTCATTTAAATTCAAATGTTTTAAAGCAAACACACTCTCTTTTTCTCTCTCTCTCTCTCTTTCACACACACACACAGAAACTCCATTAAGCACTAATAATATGCTAAGTATTGTGTTGAGTTCTGCAAGTATCAAAAGTTGAGAGAGAGAGAAATAGAGTTTTGCATGTATCAGGGCTTCCCTGATAGCGCAGTTGGTAAAGAATCCACCTGCAATGCAGGAGACCCTGGTTCAATTCCTGGGTCAGGAAGATCCACTGGAGAAGGTATAGGCTACCCACTCCAGTATTCTTGGGTTTCCCTTGTGGCTCAGCCGGTAAAGAATCCACCTGCAATGGGGGAGACATGGGTTCTGAGCCCTGGAGAAAGGAAAGGCTTCGCACTCCAGTATTTTGGCCTAGAGAATTCCATGGACTGTATAGAGTCAGACACGACTGAGCGACTTTCACTTGCAAGTATGTCATTAAATCCTTACTACAGCCCTATGAAATAAGTACTACTATAATATTTATTTTAAGGAATGTTTATCAATAGAGACATAAAATAATTCTCCCTATAGCATAGAGTAGATGGCATGAAAACTGAGGCATTGTTAAGTTGAATCCCAAATCCGCATACATCGCAACCACATATAATGGTCATCATAGTGAGGCCTGATGGGTGCCATAATTAGAGAAAAGCCTCTGTTCATAATCAGAAAGACTATAAATAGAAAATTGCATGGTTATGAGAGAATTCTTAGAAGTAGGTGCTTAGGTATAACCTACCTTTGTATCCTGACAGTTATGCCTACCATATTATAAAAGTAAAAAATAATTTGAAAAATTAATGAATAAGAATGCATAACCAATGCTATTGAGAAAGGAAAATAAGTAAGTGTATGCATATGTGAAACTTTGATGTTAGAAGGTTAGGAAAAGAGTAAACTGAAAAGTATGAAATTTTATATGAGTCATTTGAGGTGGGAGAGATTACTTGCTCACTCTTGATGTAATGCTAGCTCTTATTCAAATTTACCCAGAAAGAAATATTTAATATAATAAATAGAAGTATAATTGAGAGTTGACTAATGAAATAAAAATCTTTAAATGGTAGAGAAAATTGGACAGCAGAAACTGCTTAAGATAAAGTAAGAGGCTAACATACCCTACCAGGATTATGGATTAGCAAAGATACATTTGTTGGTAGAGGAAAACTTAAGCACTTAGTAGGTATATTGGCTGCAGTATTCCTAATGAAGAGGGCATTAAAAATGACACTTGAGAACTAGCTTGTATAGGGCTGGGAAACAGCCCAGCAAACAGTTGTGGATCCTGCTTTTCAGCTGGCAGTTCCTTCTTTAGCAGACCTGTTTGCAACTGTGCTAATCACTGTTGGATGAGTTATGACTTCCAAAGGGTCAAATTTCCTCAAGCAGAGATTTTGGGGAAGATTTTTCTCTGCTCACAATTCCCTCAATCTAGGTTCAAGAAGAGAAAGATACAGAGCATGTGTCTTAATAATCCATCCTTTATGAACTTTTTGCAGAGGTTAATACTTTCAAGATCTTTTAAATTACTAATCCTTAATAAATGCTTCACTGAGATAATAAGTTATTCAAGACTATGGCATTTTAAACATAATTTAAAAATTCCATTTTATTTGCTCATTTGTATTAGTGTAGTTTCAAGAAAATGAACAAACCCTGTTCTTGTACTTCATGTTCCTATTTACAGGTTATAATTATCTACAGAATAACTAAGCAAAAGAAACATGAAAAGGAACTCCAGTCACTCAGAGCAAAAAGTAGAAGAGCTTCTAGGATAAACATTTCAAGATGAGGAGCAGTGCATTTAGCATTTGAGATCATATGTACATTGTGAAACTTTGCCTCCTTGCAGTTACCCCAGAAAATAGCATTAGTGGGTAAAGGTGAAGATTGAAGTGAGCCATCTTGACTTCTAACTCAATCAATCAAACCGTAATTGATGAAAGTGAGTGTCATGCCCTTTTCCTATTTCACTGTCAGCTTGCAATTACATGCTGTGTCTAAAACTTAAATGCACAGGTTAACTCAGTATCTCTTTTTAGTAATGAAATTAACATCACACAAAATGCAGACCTAAATAATTAACTTAGATGCATAATTACATCATGAAATTGGGTTGATTCTCATCTGATGTTAGCAACCTGGCATTGATCTCTCCCTAAGCTATTATTCACAGGGCCAAAACAGTAAAATAGATCAGTGGTTAGTAGTAAATCAGATACTAAGGCTATCACAAATAGCTTTAGTGATGCAAGTTCATAGGATTCTTCTCCACTTTGCTCAATTATTATAAAACCACCAACTTCTTGATACTGTCCCAAGATAAGAAAAAGACTTGGTATTCCTTTCTTCAAATGGAAAAGAAAAAAAGGTTTTGTCAGATACTTAAATCATTGAAGTCAGTTATCAATACATTGAGGGATATTATAACATAAATCCTGCATTCAGTTACCAACTGGGTTCTATTTTTATGTCTGTAAATTTAGATCGCCAAAAGTACATAATGTCATGTACATTCATCAAATAACTTTTTAACAAATATTTTTCAGTGTTCAAGTTACTTCTATATTGTTCTCAGTTTACAAAGATGAACATGAAGTTTGTCTGTTATGTATATTTACATAATAAAATTGGAAATTAATACTACTTAATAAAGACAGAATTAAAGAGAAATAAAAACAAAAAAGATTATTTTCAGCGAGGAGAAATTAATAAAGACTTCATGACGGAAATTGTATTTAATCTGAATTGACTTTTAAACAGTTGCAAACTAACATTAGAGATTTTTGTCTCTAAAACAAAAGTTAATTATGCTGTCTAAGTTCAAATACTAACACAAACATAGAATCAGAGAATTTCTGACATATCAGTATGCTTCTAGAATAGCACTCTTTGCAGTATCATTGGAAGTGCTGGCTTCCAGTGTTAACTTCAGTATGTCAGATCAAATCTGTGCACATCACAAAATAGAGTTCTCTATGCAGATAAAACCAAAGCCTATTGCAGGACTTGTACAAGTTCTCCTAGAGAGATTTGTCATGACTTCCATTATAGCAAAACGTTACAAGTGGAGACATTTAACAAGATTTATATACTTCAGATTTTAATTAAACTGATGTGAGTTAAAATCCATTGCCAATCAGAAACCTAAGGCTTTCATACATTATTTAAAAGTCAAAAGTCTTTATATATATATAAACTAAGGAATAGGACATTGTCTTTAACTATATACATAATTTTATGTACTTTTAAGATAAACTATAGCAAATACATCAAATGTGTGTTATAGTGAGAAGTTACGATGTAATCTAAAGAACATTGGTTGAATCGAGACAGGAAATCATGTCAGACTCCCAGTTCTGTGAGTTCCTAGAGTAGGAAGCTGATAAAGTCCTTTATTCTTTCTCAATGGAAAATGAAGGCATTACATAAAATTGTCATTCTTATCTTTCCTAGCTCTAAGGTTAGGTGATCATATTCTAAACATAAATAAGAATAAAGGCCCTGTCGACACTGGAGCATCCAGTGACCTATCCTCATAAAAATACTTCTGATTTAAGGTATTGAGAGAGTCAATTCCTACACAAGTTGATAAGAAGTCCAAGGTCCCCAAGGAGGAGTTTTTTTTTTCTTTTTCTCTACATTCCTTAGTGTTAGTCATATAAAACATCTTTTTTTCTTTAAGCCCACAACTGATGATTACACAATAAACAACTCAGTTTAAACTCTGCACTAGGGATTATATAACAACAACGGATCCTGCTGAGAGCAGTTTCTCTTTCCTGAAAACCTTCTGACTAATTCTGAACCTTCAGTTCAGTTCAGTTCAGTTGCTCAGTCATGTCCAACTCTTTGTGACTCCACGAATTCCAGCCCACAAGGCCTCCCTATCCATCACCAACTGCTGGAGTCCATACAAACCCATGTCCATTGAGACGGTGATGCCATCCAACCATCATCCTCTGCCGTCCCCTTCTCCTCCTGCCCTCAATCTTTCCCAGCACCAAGGTCTTTTCCAAAGAGTCAGCTCTTCACATCAGGTGGCTGAACTATTGGAATTTCAGCTTCAACATCAGTATTTTCAATGAACACCCAGGACTGATCTCCTTTAGAATGGACTGGTTGAATCTCCTTGCAGTCCAAGGGACTCTCAAGAGTCTTTTCCAACACCACAGTTCAAAGTTTCGATCTTCTGTGCTCAGCTTTCTTTACATTCCAACACTCACATCCATACATAACCACTAGAAAAACCATAGCCTTGACTAGATGGACCTTAGTTGGCAAAGTAAGGTCTCTGCTTTTTAATATGCTATGGCAACCCACTCCAGTACTCTTGCCTGGAAACTCCTATGGATGGGGGAGCCTGGTAGGCTGCAGTCCATGGAGTCGCGAAGAGTCAGACACAACTGAGCGACTTCACTTTCACATTTCACTCTCATGCATTGGAGAAGGAAATGGCCCCCCACTCGAGCGTTCTTGCCTGGAGAATCCCAAGCATGGAGGAGCCTGGTAGGGTGCCGTTTATGGGGTCGCACAAAGTCAGACATGACTGAAGCAATTTAGCAGCAACATAGGCTGGTCATAACTTTCCTTCCAAGAAGTAAGCATCTTTTAATTTCGTGGTGGAAGTCACCATCTGCAGTGATTTTTGGAGCCCAGAAAAATAAAGTCTGACACTGTTACCATTGTTTCCCCATGTATTTCCCATGAAGTGATGGGACCGGATGCCACAATCTTCGTTTTCTGAATGTTGAGCTTTAAGCCAACTTTTTCACTCTCCTCTTTCACTTTCATCAAGAGGCTTTTTAGTTCCACTTCACTTTCTGCCATAAGGGTGTTGTCATCTGTATATTTGAGGTTATTGATATTTCTCCCAGCAATCTTGATTCCAGCTTGTGCTTCCTCTAGCCCAGCATTTCTCATTATGTACTGCGCATAGAATTTAAATATGCAGGGTGACAATATACAGCCTTGACGTACTCCTTTTCCAATTTGGAACCAGTTTGATGTTCCATGTCCAGTTCTAACTGTTGCTTCCTGACCTGCATACAGACTTCCTCAAGAGGCAGGTCAGGTGGTGTGGTATTCCCATCTCTTGAAGAATTTTCCACAGTTTATTATGATCCACAGAGTCAAAGGCTTTGACATAGTCAATAAAGCAGAAGTAGATGTTTTTCTGTAACTCTCTTGCTTTTTCATGATCCAGCAGATTTTGGCAATTTGATCTCTGTTTCCTCTGCATTTTCTAAATCCTGCTTGAACATCTGGAAGTTGATGGTTCATGTATTGCTGAAGCCTAGCTTGGAGAATTTTGAGCATTACTTTGCTAGCATGTGAGATGAGTGCAATTGTGTGATAGTTTGAGCATTCTTTGGCATTGCCTTTCTTTGGGATTGGAATGAAAATGGACCTTTTCCAGTCCTGTGGCCACTGCTGAGTTTTCCAAATTTGTTGGCATATTGAGTGCAGCATTTTCACAGCATCATCTTTCAGGATTTGAAATAGCTCAACTGGAATTCCATTACTATCACAAGTTGTGTTCATAGTGATCCTTCCTATGGCCCACTTGACTTCATATTCTAGGATGTCTGGCTCAAGGTGAGTGATCACACCTTCATGATTATCTGGGTCAGGAAGATCTTTTTTCTACAGTTCTTCTGTGCATTCTTGCCAAATGTTCTTAATATCTTCTGCTTCTGTTAGGTTCCTATCATTTCTGTCCTTTATTGAGTCCATCTTTGCATAAAATATTCCCTTGATAACTCTGATTTTCCTGAAGAGATCTCGACTCTTTCCCATTCTATTGTTTTCTTCTATTTCTTTGCATTGATGCTGAGGAAGGCTTTGTTATCACTCCTTACTATTCTTTCGAACTCTGCATTCAAATAGGTATATCTTTCCTTTTCTCCTTTGCTTTTCAGGTCCCTTCTTTTCACAGCTATTTATAAAGCTCAGACAGCCATTTTGCTTTTTTGCATTTCTTTTCCTTGGGGATGGTCCTGATTCCTGTCCCCTGTACAATGTCATGAACCTCCGTCCATAGTTCATCAGGTACTCTGTATCAGATCTAGTCCCTTAAGTCTATTTCTCACTTCCACTGTATATTCATAAGGAATTTGACTTAGGTCATACTTGAATGGTCTAGTGGTTTTGTCCACTTTCTTCAATTTCAGTCTGAATCTGGTGGTAAGGAGGTCATGATCTGAGCCACAGTCAGCTCCCGGTCTTGTTTTTGCTAACTGTATAGAACTTCTCCAAGTTTTCCTGCAAAGAATATAATCAATATGATTTCAGTGTCGACCATCTGGTGATGTCCATGTGTAGAGTCTTCTCTTGTGTTGTTGAAGAGGGTATTTGCTATAACCAGTGTGTTCTCTTGGCAAAACGCTATCAGCCTTTGCCCTGCTTCATTCTGCACTCCAAGACCAAATATGCCTGTTACTTCAGGTGTTTCTTGACTTCCTACTTTTGGATTCCAGTCCCCCATAATGCAAAGGACATCTTTTGGAGGTGTTAGTTCTAGAAGGTCTTGTAGGCTTTCAAAGAACAGTTCAACTTCAGCTTCTTCAGTGTTACTGGTCAGAGCATAGACTTGGGTTACCGTGATATTGAATGCTTTGCCTTGGATATGAACAGAGATCAATCTGTCGTTTTGAAATTTCATCCAAGTACTGCATTTCGGACTCTTTTGTTGACTGTGATAGCTACTTCATTTCTTCTTAAGGGATTCCTGCCCACAGTAGTAGATATAATGGTCATCTGAGTTAAATTCACCCATTCCAGTCCATTTTAGTTTGCTGATTTCTGAAATATTGATGTTCATTCTTGTCATCTCTTGTTTGACCACTTCCAATTTGCCTTGATTCATAGACCTGACATTCCAGATTCCTATGCAATGTTGCTCTTTACAGCATCATTGCTCTTTACAGCATCAAACCTTGCTTCTATCACCAGTCTCATCCACAATTGGGTATTGTTTTTGCTTTGGCTCCATCCCTTCTTCCTTTCTGGAGTTATTTCTCCACTGGTCTCCAGTAGCATATTGGGCATCTACCGACCTGGGGAGTTTGTTTTTCAGTGTCCTAACTTTTTGCCTTTTCATAATGTTCATGTGGTTCTCAAGGCAGGGATATTGAAGTGGTTTGCCATTCATTCTCCAGTGGACCACATTCTGTCAGACCTCTCCATCATGACCCATCCATCTTGGGTGGCCCCACATAGCATGGCTTAGTTTCACTGAGTTAGACCAGGCTCTGTCCCTGTGATCAGATAGGCTAGTTGTCTGTGATTGTGGTTTCAGTCTGTCTGCCCTCTGATGCCCTTTCTCAGTGCCTACCAACTTACTTGGTTTTCTCTTACATTGGATGTGGGTATCTCTTAATGTATATTATGGGAGTAGGTCTGGTCAGTACATTTCAGTCACTAAGTACTGTCCAACTCTTTGAAACCCCATGGACTGCAGCACCCCTGAGTCACCAACTTCCAGAGTTTACTCAAACTCATGTCCATTGAGTCAATGATGCCATCCAACCATCTCATCCTTTCTCCTCCTGCCTTCAATCTTTCCCAGCATAAGGATCTTTTCAAATGAGTCAGTCCTTCACATCATGTGACCAAAGTGTGGGGCTTTCAACTCAACTTCAGTCCTTCCAGTGAATAATCAGGACTGATTTCCTTTAGGATGGACTGGTTGGATCTCCTTACAGTCCAAGGGACTCTTAAGATTCTTCTCCAACACCACAGTTCAAAAGCATCATTTCTTCAGTGCTCAGCTTTCTTTATAATCCAACTTTCACATCCATACATGACTACTGGAAAAAACATAGTTTTGACTAGACAGACCTTTGTTGGCAAGGTAATGTCTCTGCCTTTTAATATGCTGTCTAGGTTGGTCATAACTTTTCTTCCAAGGAGTAAGTGCCTTTTAACTTCATGGCTGCAATCACCATCTGCAGTGATTTTGGAGCCCCCAAAAATAAACTCTGCCACTGTTCCACTGTTTCTCCATCTATTTGCCGTGAAGTGATGGGACCAGATGCCATGACCTTAGTTTTCTGAATGTTGACTTTAAGCCAAATTTTTCACTCACCTCTTTTACTTTCACCAAGAGGCACTTTAATTCTTCTTCACTTTCTGCCATAAGGGTGGTTCCATCTGCATATCTGAGGTTATTGATATTTCTCCCAGCAATCTTGATTCCAGTTTGTGCTTTATCCAGCCCAGTGTTTCTCATGACGAATTCTGCATATAAGTTAAATAAGCAAGGCAACAATATACAGCCTTGACATTACTCCTTTCCTGGTTTGGAACCAGTCTGTGGTTCCCTGTCCAGATCTAACTATAGCTTCCTAACCTGCATACAGATTTATCAGGAGAAAGCTCAAGTGATCTGGTATTCCTATCTCTTTCAAAATTTTCAACAGTTTATTGAGATCCACTCAATCAAAGACTTTGGCATAGTCAATAAAGGAGAAATACATGTTTTTCTGGAACTCTCTTGCTTTTTAGATGATCCAGCGGGCTTTGGCAACTGGATCTCTGGTTCTTCTGCCTTTTCTAAAACCAGTTTGAACATTTGAAAGTTCACGTATTGCTCATGTATTGCTGAAGCCTGACTTGGAGAATTTTAAGCATTACTTTACTAGCGTGAGTGATGAGTTCAGTTGTGCAATAGTTTGAACATTCTTTGGCATTGCCTTTCTTTGGGATTGGAATGAAGACTGACCTTTTCCAGTCCCTTGGCTTGCTGAGTTTTCCAAATTTGCTGGCATATTGAGTGCAGCACTTTCACAGCAGCATCTATTAGGATTTGAAATAGCTCAACTGGAATTCCTCACCTCCACTTGCTTTGTTTGTAGTGATGCTTCCTAAGGCCCACTTGACTTCACATTCCCGGATATCTGGCTCTAGCTGAGTGATTACACCATCATGATTATCTGGGCATGAAAATCTTTTTTTGTACAGTTTTTCTACGTGTTCTTATCACCTCTTCTTAATATCTTCTGCTTCTGTTAGGTCCATACCATTATGGCAGAGACATTACAGCAGAGACATTACTTTTCTGAATAAGGTCCATATATTTAAATTTATGGTTTTTCTGGTAGTCATGTGTGGATGTGAGATTTGGACCATAAAGAAAGCTGAGCATCGAAGAACTGATGCTTTTTAACTGTGGTGTTGGAGAAGACTCTTGAGAGTCCCTTGGACTGCAAAGAGATCTAACCAGTCCATCATAAAGGAAATGAGTCCTGAATATTCACTGCAAGCACTGATGCTGAATCTGAGGCTCCAATACTTTCACTACCTGATGTGAAGAACTGATTCATTGGAAAACACTGTGATGCTGGGAAAGGGTGAAGGCATGAGGCAAAGAGTCAACAGAGGCTGAGATGGTTGAATGGCATCACCGACTCGATTGGCATGAATTTTAGCAAGCTCCAGGAGTTGATGATGGACAGGAAAGCCTGGTGTGCTGCAGTCTACAGGGTTGCAAAGAGTCAGACATGACTCAGTGACTGAAGTGAACTGAACTAAATCTTCTAAAATGGTGAAATATCCCTTTGAAGTGATCTTCAGTCCATGATAAATCATCACCTTATGTGCTAAACTGCTTTTTCCTATTCATTGTTTTTCTTTTTTTGTTTAATATAATTAACAACATATTACTATTTGTCACTCTCCTCATATAAATAAATTTTATATTAAGAAATGAAACAATCAAAATGGTTACCTAATAACTTTGAATTCATCATTGAAAACCCTTGGTAGGTACCATAGGCTGCTGCTGCTAAGTCACTTCAGTCGTGTCCAACTCTTAGCGACCCCATGGACTGCAGCCCACCAGGCTCCTCCGTCCATGGGATTTTCCAGGCAAGAGTATTAGAGTGGGGTGCCATTGCCTTCTCTGGGGTACCATATAACTCATATTAAATAAAGAAGTGAAAACTGTAGACTTATAAGGTATAGCTGTATTAACTATAACATTTGAAAAATGGAATAGGGTCTTAAATTAGCTAGGTAGGAAGCCAAACTAAAAACCAGATTTTAACCACATTCTGACAGAACTTTCCCCCTAATCCTAACCTGAGGCCAGAACAGTCAAGCAGTACTAGCCCATTATAGAACATTCTATATCTATTAGTTCATAAAGGACTCAAAATTATAACTAAGCCGGGAGGCAAATCATTAAAAAAGAAATCAACATTAGACATCTCCAAAGACTAACCATGGTATTAGAAAACGAATTATTAGATATATTTTAATGTATGAGGCAATATTTAATAATATTTTTAAACAGGAATTAAGTGTAATAATAGCCATGATATAATACATGGAAAGATACCATGTTATAGTAAAAATAGGCATAATGGTATAGTATTTGGGGAAACCATGTACATAAAGTTATTAAAATGTTAAAATAGTAGCTAATAGTGGTGACCACTGTATAATGATAATCCATGATATTATTCAAAAATAGTTTATAAAATATAACATAGGGTCATCATTTTCAAGTTAAAATATATATGGATACATAACAGAATTTTTTCCGGACCATTCCTCCTCTGTACCTGTCTCTTATACACATAGTCAGAAGGTACCTAAAATAGAGCCAGTGAAAAGAAATTGACTTTAAAGGATATAATGAAAAAATAAGTCTTAATGTAATATGCAAATAAAGAAATAAAAACTATGGTAGCAAGCTTTAAAATGTTGTACAAATGAAACAAACTAAATGTTTTGCTATTTTATAATTCCTAAACGAAATATAGCTGGCAAGGAGTGACTATTTATAGTCACTGTTAGTACAGTAAAAGGAAAATGTGGAGTTAATTTAATATTTAGAAGCTATGTTTAAATCTTTATTTCCTTAAATCTAGAAGCATCAGTAACAAAAACAGAGAAGAAAGGAAGGAGAGGAATGGGAAGGGAAAGAGAAGAGAGGAAGAAGCCCCAAGAGAAGAGGGGCAGAAAGAGACAAAGACAGAGAAATGGAAGAACTTATGAACATTGGGTGGAGAAGGAAATGGCAGCCCACTCCAGTACTCTTGCCTAGAGAATCCTGTAGATGGAGGAGCTTGGCAGGCCACTGTCCATAGGGTCGCAAAGAGTCGGACACAACTGGAGTGACTTAGCATGCATGCATGCATTCAAGAAGGAAATGGTGACCCACTCCAGTATTCTTGCCTGAAGAATCCCAGAGACTGAGGAGCCTGGTAGGCTGCTGTCTATGGGGTCACACAGAGTCGGACACAACTGAAGCGACTTAGCAGCAGTATCAGCATGAACATCATGACCATTTAGCATGCATGAACCATGCTAAAGAAATGTACTCCTTGAAATTCATGATTCATGAAGAAAAAAATTCTCCCTGAGCACCAGCTTTCTCAGTATATTGATTAAACAAAAGTTATATGTCTAGGGATTTAATTATAAAAATTGAGTTTGATAAAATAAGGTAAAATTTAAAAAAAAATCTTAAAAGTCAATTCTCATCATTCTCAAATGAATTATTTAACTATACCTTACCCTCTAACTATACCTCATGGGCTTCCCAGGTGGCTCAATGGTTAAAAAAAAAAAATCTGTGCTAATGCAGAAGCCACAGGAGACACCTGTTCGATCCCTGTGTCAGTAACATCCCGGAGAAAGAAATGGCAACTCACTCTAGTATTCTTGTCTGGAAAATCCCATGGACAGAGGAGCCTAGCATGCTACAGTCCATGGGATCACAAAGAGTTGGACTTGACTTAGTGACTAAACCACCACCCTTTATATGGTGGCTCAGTGGTAAAGAATCTGCCTACAATGCAGGAAGCCACAGGAACCAGGGTTCTATCTCTGGTTTGGAAAGATCATCTGGAGTAGGGCATGGCAACACACTTGAGTATTCTTGCCTGGAGAATCCCAAGGACAGAGGGGCCTGGCAAGCCACAGTCCATGAGGTCACAAAGATTTGGACACAACTGAAGAGACTTAGCATGCACGCAGGCACCTTCTATACAGACATTTGATGCTTGCCCATTCTGCTTAAATGATGGAACAAAACTTATTTACTGAAAAAAATCTCTTATCCCCATAATTTTATTTCCATGCAATAATAGTTAATGTTCATAACTTTTGTAAGTTCATCTATACTTCAAGATTATTTATACTTTTTATAGGGAACAGTTGAACTTTCCTTTTCTGGTAAAAAGAGCCTGAAAGGGGGCATTATTGTTAAATAGTTCAATACTGGCAAGAAATAAAACAACTTGTCTTTTGCTAAACACAATAAATCCTATTTGTGTACTGCTCAAACCCTGATGCTGGGAAAGACTGAAGGTGGGAGGAAAAAGGGGATGACAGAGGATGAGATGGTTGGATGGCATCACAGACTCCATGGACATGAGTTTGAGTAAGCTCCAGGAGTTGGTGATGGACAGGGGAGGCCTGGTATGCTGCAGTCCAGAGGGATGCAAAGAGTCGGACAAGACTGCGCCACTGAAATGAACTGAACTGCCCTGTGTTGTCACTCCAGCAGGTACTCTGGAATCTAGCCCAGCTAGTGCCCTGGCTCCTTTCTAATTTTCCCTCTTTATAACTGGTGCCTTCATTCTTCAGCCCTGTCTCCGGTACCAAAACCAATAAAAATTTCAAGCCTGAAGAATCTATCCAGCTTAGGAACCATAGTCTCAGATCATGTGACCTATGACCCTGGTATTTACAATGATATAAAGTTAAATCCTATAGACATGATTTGGGATCTTGTTCTTGAGAAGTTTTTTATCCCTGTTTTTCTCTCTGATCTGACACTTTCAAAGTACCTATACTGATACTCTCTTAATATTGGGCTATATAAGGGTATACTACTTCCTATAAGTAAACCCATCTCCAAACTATAGCTGTAACTTTCAGTGACTACTGTTCTGTACTTACTCTCCTTGTATTAGAGACCCATTATATCATCTTGGATTCACTGGAGCTTTCACTGATTTTTACTTTATTCAGGGAATTTCCATAACCCTTGACTGTTATATGTGCTACCAGAGGATAACTGCAATTGTTTAATTACCCTGAGATACTTACTCAAAAGAGTGAAAACACATAATCTCTTCAAAATCTGAAAAATCAAGAGGATGAAATACTTTAATTTCAGTCTAATAACCTGTATTAACATTTTGTACCTTCAGTTTTTATTGTATTTTTTTCTGTTTACATTTAGTTTTAATTAGAGCACGCATAGTTGAATGGCCTCTTTCCAAGTTAGTCTTTTTTTTTTTTTTCCAATTCTGATTAGTTGCATCTATTACTCACTTTGCACTAAAATTTTCAAAATAAAAATTATGGAACAATCTATTTATTGACTAATTTATTCATTCTTTTAACATGCAATTATTGAATATCCAATGTTTGACAGTGACACCAGGATTGACGCCATTAACCTAACCTTGAGTTTAAAAAAAAAAGAAAAGAAAGACACATATGATAGTAGAATGATACTGTTTTAGGTCTTATCAATAATCTATAGATACTATTTTATGCAGCCAAATTAAAAAAAAAAAACATTTTGTACCAAACCATATTTTATTTCATTTGAAAAAGTAAAATTATTAAACCTATATATTAGCTTTGTTTCTTATGAGTACCTTAAGTTGTATATGTAGTTAAGAGGGGGGAAAG
Organism: Madoqua kirkii; assembly: GCA_006408675.1. Lineage (NCBI taxonomy): Eukaryota > Metazoa > Chordata > Mammalia > Artiodactyla > Bovidae > Madoqua > Madoqua kirkii. Next base: position 15,027 of record SJYC01089381.1, read on the forward strand.
ACTTGCTTGCTTAATTCTATTCAAGTCTGCTTGTTTTATTACTGTCACAGTCAAAGCAATTCTATTCATTTTATAATAATTGAATTCTAATGTTCCTGCATTGTTTAGTTAGTTTTCTCTGTAAACTGTTCCTTCCTTCCTAGTATGACATGCTTCTGTTTTAATAAACACTATTAAATATTCTAGTTTTTTTCTTATATGTGCTTTAGTATCACCAATTTTAATAGTATTTTCACTTAATTAGCCTTAAAAAAAAAAACTATCACTGTCCAAGGTTACAAGTGTGTGATTTGCCCCACTGGAAACTAAATATTTCATACTCTGAAACTTTTATGCAAGACTATCATCACAGAAGTCTCTTGATAGCTATTCTTGTCAAAGTATTTCTGGGATACTAATTCAGTCTTGAATTCTACATCTTTTTAATAACCACATTTTTTTCTTTAATGAATCCATTCAAATTGAAGATAAAAGGCTCAAATAAAAAATATACAATGCAGGAAAATTTCGACTTCCATATCCTCAAATGGGTTTACCTAAGCATTAGTAGAGACTGAATATTTTAAGATTCTTTTAAAGAGAAAATTAACATCTTAGTAAGGCATTACTTTATAAAATCTTATATTTGCATAATCTTAAATCAATACACACAGCTATGTAAACTTTTTTATCTCTACGAGAACCAAGTGGCTGTATACAAATTTGTTTGGAGTTAGAAGGAAAACTAAAACACTTTCAAATTTTACCTTCCCTTGCTTTATCTTCATTTTCTCATCAATATAGGCAGCTGTGAAAGTTAATGACAATGACATGAACATCATGTTGAGTAACAGAAAAACCAATCATGACTGTAATACTATAGGACAAAGTAGACACAGATGATTGTCAGGTATATAATGATGGTTATTCAGGTATAATAAAGGGCTTCCCCATTGGCTTAGTGGTAAAGAATCGCCTGCCGATGCAAGAGGTACAGGTTCGATCCCTGAGTCAGGAATATTCCCCTCAAGTAAGACATAGCAACCCACTCCAGTATGCTTGCCTGGGAAATCCCATGGACAGAGGAGCCTGGTGGGCTACAGTCCATGGAGCCACAAAAGAATGAGAGGTGACAATGACTAAACAACATTCAAGTATAAAATGGTTAAGACTAGAATAAAGGGACAATTTGTTGTAATAATGAATAAATGAAGTTGGGGAGAAAAATCATCAAAGCATTAGAAAATTATCTGTGCATGGTATTATGCACTGAACGGTGTCCTCCCACAATTTATATGCTGATGGCCTAACCCCCAAGACCTTAGGGTATGACTGTTTGGGGAGGCAAGGCTTTTAAGGAGATGATGAAGTTAAAATGAGCTTATTTGGGTGGACCTGAATCCAATCTGACTGCTGTTCTTATAATAAGAGAAAGTTTGGATATTTGGATGAAATTTGGATGAAAATTTGGATACACAAAGAACACAACGGAAGTGGATGCGCTGAAGAAAGCCCATGTATTTCAGCAAAAAGGCAAACATACGCAAACCAAGGAGAGAAGTCTCAGAAAAAAGCAAAGCTGCTGACACTTTGATTCGACTTCTGTCCTTCACAACTTGAGACATAACTGTCTACTGTTAGAGCCATCCAATCTCTTATACTTTGGTATGGCAGCCTGAGAGGCTAACATGGGTGTCCATCAAGGGAGATGAAAATAACACCTGATAGAACCCACTGAAAGGCATCAAGCAGTCTGACTTAGAAATGGGATTATTAGGGTTTGGATTAGTACATTTTCTATCTACTTTAAATAATGTCTATGGATTGTATTGTAGGTGTTAATTATGTCTTTCTAATGGTAAGAAAAACTATTCATTCTACATGTAAGAGATAAAGCATAGTTATACACTTTTATTAATTTTCAGCTTAAATGACCTTCCCTTGGCATTTTTTCATATTCTCCATATTTCTCTTACACTCTCTTCCCTCTCTACCACCAACTTCTTATCTCATTCTCTTCTAAGTCAAGTTTCTTAAAATAGTAGTTATAGTGTAAGTCAATTTTCTCAAAATAGTAGTTATAAAATTAACCTGCATTCCCACTTAATCTCTATCACCTTGAAATCAGCACATGATGTCTGTTTCTGTAGAACCTGTATTTCAGGGCTCTGTGTCAAGAAGTTGGATCTGAGACCAATTATGAGGCTGGAGGAGAGACATATGATTCAGCTCTTATTCTTTTCTTATTTTCATCATTCCTCTGAATTTTATCTGAGAGAATCAGTACCATCTAGCCAATTCCAGTAGGCCTAGTTTAATTCATTTATCATTGGATTCTTATGTACATAGTAATTGTTTATTAATCCCTTCTTCTTCATCCTCTTTTCTTCCTCAGATAATTTAATATCATCTTCTCTCTGACTTTTCTGAGTATGTCTCTTTTCTGCACTTCTCTTTTTTTCCACCTGTAGTTTATACACATTGACCTCATTTTACCATCTGATTGTCAGATCTGTGTTGTTCTTAATATGCATCTTCCTTGGATCACTTTTTGAGGCTTCAAGCTATATCTTATACTGCTTGTTCTTCCTCCTTTCTCAATTTATATCTATTTCCAAATCATCTCCAAATCAACTTATTCCCTGAACTTAAAATCCAAATCATTGCTGGACAGTTCCTCCTGAATGTGCCTTTAGTATTTGAGGGCATATGTGACTATATTCCCAATCTCAAAAGATTATGCTGTCCACAAAGTCATATCTACACCTTAGAGTCAGCCTACACACAACCGGAGAATCACTTCACCTTTCACCCTGAACTCATTCAGAATTAGCTCTCAGAAACTGCTCACATATTCATTCTACTACTGTAGTATGTACTCAAGAAATTTATGCAAATAATAATTTTTAATATTCATAACTCACCATATTTATGGGATCAACTGGTCCAATGCTGTTTACATAAACATCAGTTTCAATTACTGTGGGCCTTACTGCAAAATACAAAGAATGTTCAAAGATAATCAGAGGTGGTGTTAAATCTTATTTAAATAAGTCTTTACTAATCATTAATATTTTATCATTTTAGTTATAAAACATTTTGACTATGAAATGAAGACACATGATTCATTATATAAACACAACAATCTTTTAAATCAATTATATAACTAAAAAAGACCATTTTTGACTAAAAATATTCCAATGTATAGCCTAAAAATGTTAAAACAGTTCAAACCTTCCATGAAAATTAATAAAGTTAATTTAGTTAAAATTGTTAGATAATTTACTCTGCATCAGTTGTAGAATTTAGGATCAGATGGATTTTAGAGCTTAAATATTGTTATGTAAGCCTGTGCCTGCACACATGTTCAGTTGCTTCTGATTTTTTGCAACTCTATGTACTGTAGCCTGCCAGGCTCCTCTGTCCCTGGTATTCTCCAGGCAAGAGGGAGTGGGTTGCCATGCCCTCTTTCAGGCAATCTTCCTGACCCAGGGATTGAACCCATGTCTCCTGCATTGCCGGTGAATTCTTTACTGCTAAGCCACCTGGGAAACCTGTTAATCTATTTAGTGCATGCATATCAATGGTGTGCTAGCAAATGTTACAAAGCATACTCTTAGAGATGAGTAAAAAAGTCCTGTTTTGTATCTTTTGCTGATTTCAGTGTTGCAAATACTCCCACAATGACTGATGTAGAGATACCACTGTGAAGTCACTGAGTGCAGAGTGGGGACAGTATGTAATTAGTGGCTATTGTGAGCCAGTATAAATCAGTTCCAGCAATACTAGAACTTGAAGCACAGCTATGATGATCAAAGGAGGTGATGAATTTTACATTTAAGTCTAAGTCTGATTCTTATCAGGAGCATAATTGGTGTATTTACACCTCCTTTTCCCTTTTTAACAATATTCCTTTGGATTGTTTACAGTTGACTCCAAGGAAAGGTGTATTTTCCTCTAATTCTCAGAGTATACTATATAGCCACCACTGTGGACTTCATCTGTTGCATTTTGTATGCAGCCATTTGTGCTTTCTGAGTTAGTCTTTAAATGTCTACAGTCATATTCTATCAAAATGTGTAGCACAGGTCAGTCTTTTAAACATTTAATGAATTATATAGTTACTAATATCCTCTATAGTGAGTATTTTGTGATTGCTAAATAGTGATTGTGATTTAGGCTTTCTACCTTTGTCAGGTATTTTTGGCTTCCTATAATGAGATTTACCATAGTAATGATAATTTATACTCATAAGATTTTTTTTGTTTACTATGAAACACATTTTCACATAGTTTCTTTTTATTCCCTACTCCCCCAAAGGCTCATTTATTTATTCCACACATACTTGTTGAGAAATACATGTAAAGGTTTCATAAGTATACAAGAAGGGACCAAACATTGTGAGAAAAAGTCTATAATAGATCTCAAAGAGATTTACATAGAGATAATGCAAATTAAAGCAGAAAAACCACCTTGTACATTAAAAGTTTCTAAAGTAAGCATGTTTCTAAGAGTAATATTTATTCAGTCATCCTTTCTGGATAACTTTATGTGATTCCCCTTTCCGGCCCAATGTTTATCATTCTTACAATGCAAACACTATATTAGACCTGGCAGGATGAATCTTCTCCTTTAATATGTTGCTGAGTCTGCCTGTCTGATTCCCTAGCCTGTCCCAAATCTCTCTGTCTTGGTAACCTACTCTGGCAGAGCCTCCAGGCTGGTAAGCTTCCATGGAAAACAAGGCATTTTGAGAAACAGTGCTTATATTATTTTAAAACCATATTTATTTCTAATCTTCGAAATTATAAACAGCCTTTCTGTACTTGAGTGCTCAGTTGCTCAGCCCCACTCTTTACATCTGACTCTGTGCAATCCACTCCAGTATTCTTGCCTGGAGAATCCCATGGACAGAGAAGCCTAGTAGGTTACAGTCCACGGGGTCGCAAAGAATCGGACACGACTGAGTGACTTCACCTTCACCTGTGACACCATGAACTGTATAGCCAGCCAGGCTCCTCTGTCCATGGGATTTTCCATGCAAGAATACTGCAGAGGGTTGCAATTTCCTCCTCCAGGTGTAGGCTTCTAGATTTACACAATACATGACAATGTAATTGGATCTACTAATGAACGATTAGATTTCTTAAATAAAAGTAGATCTTGTAAAGTAGAGAAGGTTTTATAGCTTAACTTAAACTGATGACTTCTAAATGAGTTCTTTCAATCAGCTGCCATTTATTTTTTACTAGCTATGAGTTGTAACCAATAAATATCATGTTATTAAACTAATTAGAACTATATTCAGAGTAGTTTTTATGCAAGTCAATTAATAAGACAATAGTTATTAGTTTCATTTGCAAGTACATTTTTTACTAGTTATAAGCAATTAAGTGCAATGTACCTGTCTTATTTGATTAGAGTTTTGGTTCACCTGATAAACCAACAAATACTGAATACCTGCTCTTTATTGCATGATACTTGGGGCTAAACATAGTCTATACCAAGAACTAAATTATTCTTGAGGACATTATTGGGCTCACTTGTAAAGGTTCCACCTGCAGTGTAGGAGATCTAGATTCAGTTTCTGGGTTGGAAAGATTCCCTAGAGAAGGGAAAGGCTATCCACTCCAGTATTCTGGCCTGGAGAATTCCATTGACTGCATAGTCCACTGGCTCACAAAGAGTCAGACATGACTGAGCAATTTTCACTTTCACTTTCAATAATTAAAAATGTGAGCATCTTTTCATCTGCCTATTGACCAGCTATATGTATTCTCTGGAAAAATGTCTAGATACGTCTTCTGCCTATTTTTGGATTGGGTTACTTGTTTTTTTTTAATATCGATTTGTAGATACTGTTTGTATATTTTGTATATTAACTCCTCACTGGTCACATCATTGCCTGTATTTCCTCCTATTTCATAGGTTGTCTTTTGTTTTGTCAGTGATTTCCTTTGCTGTCCAGAAGCATTTACATTTAATTAGGTACCAATTGTTTATACTTTGCTTTTATTTATTTTTTCTGTGAAAAATATTGCTCAAGAAAATATTGCTACAATTTATGTCAGAGAATGTTTTGCCTATGTTCTCTTCTAAGAGTTTCATGTTGTCATGTTTTTTATTTAGGTCTTTAAGCCATTTTGAGTTTATTTTTGTGTATGGTATGAGGGAGTGTTTTACATTCACTGATTTATAAGTCATTGTCAAGCTTTTCCAATACCAGTTTTTGAAGAGACTTAAGTCATTTATTATATATACTCTGAGATGAAAAGGTAAAATGCTACTTTGCACTGTGCATTCTGTTGTTGCTGTTCAGTTGTTAAGTCTTGTCCGACTCTTTGTGATCCCATGAACTGACATTCCTGTCCTTCACTGTCTCTAAAAGTTTGCTCATGCCTTTTGAGTCATTCAAGCATCTCACCCTCTGTTACCCCTTCTCCTCTTGCCTTCAATCTTTCCCAGCCTCAGGGTCTTTTCCAGTGAGTCAGCTCTTCATATCAGGTGACCAAAGTATCAGAGCTTCAGCTTCAACATCAATCCTTCCAATGAATATTCAGTGTTGATTTTCTTTAGGATTGTTGGTTAAATCTCCTTACTGTCCAAGGAACTCTCAAGAGTCTTCTCAAATGCCACAGTTTGAAAGCATCAGTTCTTCTGTGCTCAGCCTTCTTGTGGCCCAACATCCATACATGACTACTGGAAAAACCATAGTTTTGACAAGACGGACCTTGGTTGGCAAATATGCTGTATAGGTTGGTCATAATTTTCCTTCCAAGGAGCAAGCATCTTTTAATTTCATGGCTGTAATCCCCATCTGCAGTGATTCTGAAGCCCCCCAAAATAAACTATTATCATTTCCATTGTTTCCCCATCTATTTGCTATGAAGCGATGGGACCAGATGCCATGATTTTAGTTTTCTGAATGTTGCACTTTAAGCCAACTTTTTCACTCTCCTCTTTCACTCTCATCAAGAGGCTCTTTAGTTGTTCTTCACTTTCTGCCCGGAGAAGGCAATAGCAACCCACTCCAGTACTCTTGCCTGGAAAATCCATGCATGGAGGAGCCTGATAGGCTGCAGTCCTTGGGAACACAAAGAGTGGAACACGACAGGATGACTTCACTTTCACGCACTGCAGAAGGAAATTGCAACCCTTTGCAGTGTTCTTGCCTGGAGAATCCCAGGGATGGGGAGCCAGATGGGCTCTTATCTATGGGGTCGCACAGAGTCGGACAGGACTGAAGTGAGTTAGCAGCAGCAGAAGCAGCACTTTCTGCCATAAGGGTGGTGTCAATTGCATATCTGAGGTTACTGATATGTCTCCGAGCAATCTTGATTCCAGCTTGTGCTTCATCCAGCTCAGTGTTTCTCATGATATACACTGCATATATGATAAATAAGCAGGGTGACAATATACAGCCTTGATGTACTCCTTTCCTGATTTGAAGCCAGTCTGTTGTTCCATGTCCAGTTCTAACTATTACTTCCTTACCTGCATACAGATTTATCAGAAGGAATGTCAGATGGTCTGATATTCCCATCTCTTTAAGATTTTTCAACAGTTTTCTGTGATCCACACAGTCACAGGCTTTGTCATAATCAATAAAGCAGAAATAAATATTTTTCTAGAACTCTCTTGCTTTTTTGCTGATCCAATGGATGTAGACAATTTGATCCCTGGTTCCTCTGCCTTTTCTAAATGCAGCTTGAAATTCACAGTTCATGTACTATTCAAGCCTGGCTTGGAGAATTTTGAGCATTACTTTAAATGCCGTCTACGGGGTCACCCAGAGTTGGACACGACTGAAGAGACTTAGCAGCAGCAGCAGCAGCAGTACATATCTCCAGACTAGATTGTTGATGAAAGTAAGTAACGTAGGTGAAAGATATAGAGAGCATCCTAGATTCCAGGTCAAGGAAACGAGCAATTTAAAATGCCTATGAACAACAGCAAAAGCATTCCTATACTCCTAACCTATAAAACAGTCATTATTTATATGTTTGCTTTTCAACTTAAAAATGCAGATGTGAGTTCTGTGCTATTTCTGATCATACTTCCCCTTGGTATATTTATTCTGTCACTGTACAGCAATAGTGTCTAAACAAAATACAGTGGCTTAGAACTTGTACCTGTCCCACAGGGAATTAAATCAGACAATCCACAATCAACTTTCCCTCAAGGCATGTATTAATTCCTAAATTATGTATGTGCACATGTGATGCTGAGGAATCAAATATAAAATACCTTCTGAACTCTAAGTTGCTATGTAGAGATCTCAGCTATTTAGAGAAGTCTAGGGCCACCAAGGAGAGAGAATCCTAGTACAACCCTGAGGCTATAAGTTGAGAAATTTCAAATGACTGTGCACTCGGAGAAATAAAAGTTTTGCAAAATGAAATACACCAATTTTGGCCAAGTGAAGTTTGGCCAAACTCAGCCTGACTACACAAGCAAAATTATCAACTTTGCAGGAAATTACATCATCTAGAATATTTATTGTTTTTAATATGACTTAGTGGCATTCAATAAAAAATTAACACACATTTCACAAAACAGAAGCAAATCACCTTTAACCAAAACATAAAATTTAAGCAATCAAGTTATTGTGATTATCAGAGACTTTAATATAACTATGAGAAAATAGATGAGATGTTGTCAAATTTTATAAAGTTCCTAAAGTTGATTTAAAAATTATTAATGTTTAAAAGTGATTTTCAATAGAAATAATTGAAGAAAATGAAGTAATGTGTATAAATTTTGAAAAGGCGATAATAGCCATTCTGGGGTTTTGCATACATTGAAAATATGATTCAAAACTGAAGGCCATACAAAAGTATTTTCATATAAAAACTGAAGTAAATTTTTGCCAGGAGACTTACACCAAAAGAAATATTATAGGGCATATTTTTCTAAAT